>JAQOTN010000045.1:0-311575 GCA_028554745.1 Blastocrithidia nonstop
ATGTGCTGTGCTTGAGGTGGAGCGGCCACTTTGTCCTCGGCGGGAGCGCTTTCGGTTTCTCTACACCGCCTAGTCTTTGAATGCGGTAAAAGAGGCGATCATAACTTAATTTTAGTTATTTTGCGTTTGGCGCTTTATTGCCTACATTCCATGACTGCGGAGGGCATGGGCGACGCTGTCCTGCACCATTTCGTCCTCCCTTGTCATGTGGCGGCCATATTACAGGTATTTTCTTAAACTTTACTACTTTTTGTGACCTGTCATCCTCATCAGCAGGCTTTCCTGCATTCCGCTGTCGGATAGAAATTGCACAGCTCCTTTTCTTACTGAGGGCAGAGCGAGTCTGGGGTTTATTGTGTGCAGGGTAGATCTTATTGTTTCACGAATTTCCAGTGAATTCGGAAACAGCTTATTTGTCATGCTATTAGCCGCTGACAATCTCTTGGTTAGCATTGACGCATGCAGTCTATTTAAGATGGACGGTACTGAGTAAGGGCCTCTAACACATTTATATAACTAAAAAGAAAGCGTGCACCTTTTCCTCGTCTCATCGTTATGGTCAATTTTGCTTAACCTGCGGCTGTTATCTAGTGGATGAACATATCTTGGCATAGCAGGGTCGAAATGTCACCTGCTCTCGCCGCAAAAGCCCACATTAGTCCCAGGAACAGTGCCGCTTACGAGTTTTTCTTATCCAGAATGTTTTGGCATGTCTGCAACTCCTGTCGCGTGATAGGTGGGGGAGGTTAAGCTATCTATTCCCGTGTATATCGATTCGCTGTCAGAACTGCTGCTCGTCATTATGGATATCTAGTTAGATCAATCGGTTCCTTCTACGTTGAGTATAGGGGTAGATTTTGTAGGGCGGCCGTTACCGCTGTGAAAGCTTTTGATGTTGTTGATCATTTCCATTTTCTAGCCGCTGCTAATCGGCGAATCAGTTATATAAATGCTGGGGTTAGTGGCAGATGTATTAGGTTTTATGGCATGGATCGTATTTATTGCAGCCAACGTCGGTGCAAAGCTCTATTTCCGGGCGTAACCGCATCCCAAGCTAGCTTACTCACATGGGGGGGCCTACTAGGAAAAATGTACCAGAATCTTGGGCAAGTCAGGACCCCCTGTTCACCCTGCTTGCCGTTGAAGTTTAAATAATTTGTAGCTGCCGTTTGTAAAGCGAGCTAAGCTTCATTTGGTTTTTAATACTATTTTCGTTATTTGCATAATTCTTAATTACTTGAATTAACCTCATTAGTTTAGTCAAGAAAGGGGTCATAGGATGTGTTAGTGTGTTGTGCGCTCATCTCACTCCCGTGTACTACCGATTCTTTATCCACTGCATCAATACGCATTTTGGTATTTGGTAAACGTTGTGCTTTAAGAGAGGCGTTGTAATACATTTGCTCTTGTGGCAAATACACTTCAAAGGACGCTTATGCAGGACAGCGTGTTAGCGTATAATGTCCCCTACGTGCTCCATGATCAGCAATGTAACCTGAAAACTTTGCGCCTAAGCGAAATGTATACCCATCCAGTTATGACGGTAGTGGCTCGCCGATCGGACCTTGGATGTATAATGCTTTTTTAACTTAATAATCTGCGGTTGGTGTTGTTTTCACGCGGTATGAGGGTTAACTTGGACCGTTGCGCATCAGTAAATCTAAATGTACTCCAAAAGTCGCCAACGCTTCACCTACATCATATTGTGTATGGGGTTTGAATCCTTTCTTCGAAGCTTGATTTGCAATGGCATCTAGATTAAACGATCGCATGGCTCCAGTACCCACTGAAAGAAGAGCAGTCGCTGCGAGCATGTAACAGAGCGACCTTCGAACTACTTCTGCTTAGCATCGTTGTGCTTAATTCAACACTTTGTTAATAAGAAATTAGACAGAATTTTCCGATTATAGTACAACGGATTTATGTGCTGTGGTATTAGGTATGGGGCGCTGTTTTATCGTCTTTATTGGAGTTTTAACAGACGTTTATTTTGATTACAAACTAACACTTGACCTAGTCGAGTGACGACGTGATTGTATCAAGGCCCTCTTCCTTTGAGCTTGATAACCATTTCCTGATCGAGGCCTAGACTTTGGCTCACGATTAACATTGTTATTTCTTTTACCTCTTCGTACTGCACCGCCACCAGTAAAAACTTAATTGAATGGTTTATATTTGTACATTAGTGCTGATTTAATTTAAATTAAGCAATCAGCTTTATGAAGCTTTCCTCTGCTTACTTTTAGCAGAATTGGCCTTAATCGAGAAGGCAGTGAGAAGGGGTCTTGAATAGGCTGTTTCAAGTAATCAGCCATAAAATGAGCCACCATGAAGACTCCACAATCATCGCTGCCACGTTGCTGTCGCGGCGATGGCGCCTAGCGTATTTTCAAGGTCGGCCATACTGTTTTGAAAATGCGACGTAAATCTCGATGCACCATTTCTGACGGTGCAGAGTCGTAAATTGTCATCATCACTGTTCGTTTGTCATCTTGTAGTGTCAAGATGGACGCGATCCAGTGATGGCGTATGAATAAAGGAAAATACCGCAGCGATCCTCGCTGCACGCACCCGGCGTAATGATGTGCCTTTGCTGGTGTGATAGTGGGGAGACTATCACACGGTAGGCAGAGGGAAGCAGGTAAACATAGTGACAATACTTTGTCAATCTATATGTTGGAGGTTTTGCCCACGGCAAAATCACCTCCTTAAAAAAGCTCCGCTGTCGCGCGGGAGATAGAAGGAAAGAACTTAAAAATAAAGTTTTTATTTTACCTCTTTTATAATTTTTACTTTCTTTACATTACATTATTAAAGTTGTTAGTGTGTGATTGTTTATATTGTGGCTGTTGCTGTTGCTGTTGTTGTTGCTGTTGTTGATGTTGAAGTTGTGGTTGCTGTGATGAGTAGGGTAAAAATTCTGGGTAACTGTTTTGATAGTAATGCTCCTCGGCATAGCCACTTCCCAAATAATGTCCACGACCACGTCCACGGCCGCTTCGACCTCGATCATTTCGGTTCCGGTGGAAATTGTTGTAGTTGTTGTTATAACCATTATTATTTTGGCGGTTGTTATCTCGACGTTGGGCACGCAATAAATCCTCCATTTTCAATAAGCAATCGTTCAGCTTTTTGTTCAACTCTTCTTTTTCCTTTTACGACTGTACCCATTTACTGTGCATCGTGTTTAAAACAGCTTCAACTTGGGTAACGTCTGTTACTCCCGTTTGTACTCCATTACAATCCAAAACTGGTAGATATCCGCCGCCAAGAAACATATTATTGTTATCACCAAAATACTTTGCGTAAATTTATTTGGTATAATCCTCATTCAGTGTTTTATGCAACTCCTTGACTTGATTCAACTCGTTTAGTAATTTTTCCTATTCTTTTTGTAATTCCTTGATTTGTGTAGGGAACAGTGGGCGTTGCATATCTTCAATAATTGCTCCGTAATCGTAAAAGAAATTGGATGGCATTTGTTTTATAGCGGCTCAATTGTACATTTTGATGACTTTCTTTGTATCAGTTGTTAGCAGAAGCTTGGCTGCCATTAAATGTCCAAATTCAGTGTCTTCTTGGAAGAGGAGATAATTGCATAGTAACACTGCTACAGGATTTAGCATATGGTCTTTAGGCTCAACAATAAATTAGCGCTTAAGATTTTATTCGGCTTTGACAACATCTTAAAATTATTTTTCCATTTGCTTAAGGGTATTTTAGGCAATTCGATTAAAACGCATAAACGGATGAACATCAAATTCGTCGCGAACTGTCACAATCTGGGGGCCATTTGAGAAGTCAGAATTTTTGGCGTTTGGTACATATTTCAACATCTGTTTGCAATCGTCTTCGGATATTTTGCCTGTTTTGAATAAGGTAAAGGCCTTGTCAATATAGTTATCAAGATCGTTTTTTGCCTTGGCAACCGGTGCTTATTTTGTATCGTGTATCATTGTGGTAGGGAAAAGGTAAGGTTTTAATGTAAACTAGTAGAATTCAAAAATTTTGAATCTATAAAGTACAGAAACAATGTAACAAAAAATGCGTACCAAAAAACAAATAAAAATGGAAAAAATGGTTTAGCACGTTTTTGTTTTAATTGCATAACCATTAAGTTAATTTAAGGCATAACCGCATCAAGCAAGAATAGAAAACAAGAAATTAAAATTTTATAAGTGACATGGCTTTACTTCGTAATACATATTTAGAAAAACTAAGTATTTACTCAGTGGCCCATTACTGCCTTTAAATTTAATGGGGTTGTGTGTTTTAAATGCAGTTTTCACGACGACGGCGGCGGCAGACTTTACGGTTCTTTAACTCCGTTTAATTATTGAATTTTTAAGAAGAGCAAATTAGGGTTTAAACCTAACTACTTTGCGGTAGGTGCCTTTGCTCCTACTGTATGCTCTTGTGGAGGAGCCGCTCGACGTTTCCCTGTGCTTGTCCGGCCTCCCTTGTGAGTTGGCGGCCATAGCCCAGGTACCGCTTGAGGGTGTCCTACCGTGTGTGACCCGTTAAATTCATTAGCTACTAATTAGAGAGCCCTTGGTGGGCGTACCATTTAATGGCACCTCGTCTTATTGACGGTAGTCTTAATTTATTGTTTATTGCTTTCAGAGCCAAAAGTGCAAGGCCGCGAGTGTGCGGGATGTTGCTAAATAACATCTGACCTTTCCGGCGTGAGGAAAGGATCTTGGCAAGTGTTGATGCCATTTATCTCGTTAATACCGATGCAACTACGTATGGGCCACGAAATTTTGCCCCTTTGCCTCGTCGAATTGTGACGTTTATCTTCGCCGTTCCTTTGCTAGATATCTTTACATTGTTGATGTCCTAGCATCGAAGTGTTAGTATATCACATGCTCTAGCTGAAAAGTCCCACATCATCGCCAGGTAGAGAGCCACACGCGGATTACGCTTCATGAGTATTCTCTGTGTGGCCGTGAACTATGTGTAAGTCATCATTGGGGGAGGCTAGGGTATTTCCTCTCTTTCCAATCGTTTGCATGCCTTTACCGCAGCCTTCCATTCGGGCACCTTGTTGATTACTACACCCTGTGTTTGATTTGTGTACAGGGGTAGGTTATGTAGTGCTACTGCTATTGCTGCCAAAACCTTGTTGGTTGTTGACCGCTTTCATTTACGAGTTTTGGCCATTCTCCGTATTAACTCTATTACTACCGATGACATAGGTCATGATAATAGGTCGGCGGAAAAAGGACTGATTGAATATAAATAACAAGTTTCTAAGCAAGTCATAAACCATCCTGTATCCGCCTGCCACTTTAGTTTAAATGAAACTAAGATTCTACCTCGAGGATTTACACACCATTTTGTTATTAAGTAGGTTGCACTTATATTTATTTCTATTATTAGTATGTTCGTTTAGCTTCTCTGTTTTCATCTGCTTAAATAAGTAGCGGGTCGTGAGGTGAGTGTCTGTTTTAAATATTTATTTCGTTATAATGCACTATTGATGCTTCATTAACTGTATTAATCTGCATCTTTGTCTTGGCACAGCGAGTATTTTGACGTGTGGTGTTGTATGTCAGTCGTTACATTGGCAAATATACGCCCAACGACGCTTCAGCTGGGTTTTGTGTTAATATGTAGTGACCTCTACGCGCTCCGTAATCAACGATGCTACCAAGAAACTTTGTTCCCAGCCGAAAAATGTAATTTTTACAGCTAATATGGGAGTGGAACGCCAATCGAGCCCTAAACGTACAATGCTACGTCATCTTTTTCCTTTCTTATCAATGAATTTTTACATACGTCAACGCGTGACAAGTATTCACTATAACCATTTTGTACTAACAAATCAAGAGAGACGCCAAAGGTTGCCAACGTTTCACCTACCTCGTATTGGGTATTTTGCTTGTAACCTTCCTTTGATGTTTGGTTTGCAATAGCATTCACATTAAACGATTTAATAGTGCGAGTACCGACAGATAACAGCGCAGATGCAACGAGTGTATAACATAAAGACCTTCTTGCCACTTTATGTAATACTTGTTTCACTTTTTATATTACTGACTTTACAACTCACTGTATCAAACGTAGTTCTTTTTGTTTTGTTTGTACAGGGGTTACCGCTAGTGCATTTAATATTTCCAAACTTGTTATTAATAATTCTTGCTAAACTTTTTCCGCTGTTGGTCTCCTGTGTTGTTTGGTACGTATCCAGCGTTGTCTTAGTCGTAAGCTCCGCTTTATAATCGCCTGATACCCATTTCTACATGAGGATTGCTATTTTAAGATATCGGTAGTATTAAACTCACTTATATTATTTTACGCTGCACCACCGCTCAACATACAAATGAAAGTACTGTGTTGTTTATTTAGTAAGGTATATTTTATACTTATTAAGCGCGTCTGCCTTATGTATTTTGCTTTTACTAATCTTAAATAGTAATGGACGCAGACGTGCCGGCAGCGTGAAAGGGTCATTAATATTTACTCTCAAATATTCAACCATGATATTAAGAACTATAAAGATTTCGCAATCATCACTATCACGTTGTTGTCTTGGTGATGGTGCTGCTTTTAATTTTAATGCGGGCCAAATATTCTTGAAGACTCGATGTAGGTCATCATGCACCAGTGTTGAAGGTGCAGAGTGATATATCGTCATCTTTATTGTCTTCTTGTCATCACATAGTGTGAGGATCGACGCGATCCAATGATGACGGAGGAACAATGGAAAATAACGCAGGATTCAGCGCTGCACACACTATGTATAGTGTTGAGCTTTTGCAGTTGTGATAGTGGGCAGACCTTTTCACGGCAAGCACAGACCAGCAGGTAGACATAGTGATAAGACTTTATCGCTTTATATATTGGAAGTTTTGCCCACGGCAAGATCACCTCTTTAAAATAGCTCCGCTGTCGCGCGAAAGATTGAAAGAAATGACTTTAAAAATAAACATAATATTTTGCTCTTTTCAAATATTTAACTTTTTATAAACGATCTACAATTAAAAGTGTATATTTTTGTAGTGATTGTTGCTGCTGCTCATAATTATTATATGTTTATTAATGAACGTTACCGTAAAAACGGCCACGATTAGTTCGTCCTCACCCGTCTAATTCACATTCGTACAATTCTGTTTTCTATTTAATTGTAT
This sequence comes from Blastocrithidia nonstop, assembly GCA_028554745.1. Lineage (NCBI taxonomy): Eukaryota > Euglenozoa > Kinetoplastea > Trypanosomatida > Trypanosomatidae > Blastocrithidia > Blastocrithidia nonstop. The sequence continues at coordinate 7,134 of JAQOTN010000045.1, forward strand.
TTGTTGTGCCTGCGACGAGTGTTTAACACCTCAGCCATTAATGCCTTCATTTCATTGTTTTGTTCTTTTATTGAAGAGATTTTTTTTCTCAACAGAAGTAACATCGATTTCCACTACTGCAAACTCTGACTCAATAGGTGCAACATCGGTGACACCTGTTTGTGTGCCCTGAGCATCATGTACAGGTAAATAGTCACAACTAGATAATTTGCTCTTTGCCGAATAGACGAATTTATCATACATCTCTTTCGTGTTTTCCTCACTTAATTCTTTACACTTGTCTTTGAGAAGGCGTAATTAGCCAGCATTTCCTCTGTCTTCATTTGTAATTATGCGTTTTCTGCAGGAAACAAAGGACGTTGCAAATCATCAATTATTTCACCATATTGGTATCGTATGTTACTAGACATTTCGCTCAACATTGTTCACTTGTGCATCTTGTGGTGACTGGCGTGTATCCGCTGACATTATAAACTTTATCGCGAAGATTGTTGATGGTTTGTATAAATTGTTTATATAACATTTCTTATAACTTTATTGTGTCGTCTTAATAGGCTATAAGCTTCTTCTACAAATTTTTATTAATGCGCTTATAACACATCAATGAATAGGTGTCTTGTACATCTCGAACAGTGATAAAAAACTGTTGTGAACGATTTGGCAAAAATTAAATTTACATTGACAGCTTCAATATCAGTTAAAATTTACTATTGCATTATCTTGCCTGATTATTATATAATTTTGTTGATTTGTAGAAGTTGATCATGAGCATCAAGGTTTCTCGCTAACGAGTTTAGTGTCACCATAATTAGTTTGATGCTTCTATTATAAAATTGAGTAGATTTTAGGTGATTTAATTAACTATAAACCAATTATTGTTCAAGCACGTATTTGTTATCACAATCGATATCAATCTTTCTTTAGTTAATATTTAATAATATTAACATCAAGAATGTGATATTTGAAATGTTAATAAAAATAATAAATTAGTAATATTTGTGAAAGCAGTACATGAAAAACACAGAAACTATCGGAGATTAGAATAATTACAATAAAGAATATATACATATATCAAATACTAAGCGTTTAAGTATGACCCTACCATAAGTAGCTTTTACAACAATGAGGTGAGGTAAGTAATTATTGGAAACAAAGAATAAATAAATGTCCAAAAGTAGCACTACACACAGCACCACAACTGCATTTAGACGGCTGGGGTAGACGTCCAGGGGGTCACGTCTGCCCACGAACATAATATGTCTACAGCGGCAAGCCTGCACACGTCACACAGATGGCGTGAAACGCGATCACACCACAAACACGTCAGCAACATCTGCGCTGAATCAACGAAATACGTGCAATGCCGGACAATTTACTCAATGTGTCGTTCCCAACAGCATTGCTAGAGTTGGTGCGCAGAATGGCTGTGGCACGCAAATGAAAGTGGTCAACGATAAGCAAGATATATGCTAACATCAAGGCAGCACTACTGAATCTGCCCATGTACACTAACCAACTACATCGCATTATTCTAGCCTAACGCTTGTGATAAAGAGCAGGAATGGCAACTGCACTACGTTATAACAGGTAAACACCCGCAACAACATTTGCACCTGTGACGCTGCAGTAGGTAGCAGCAGCAAAAAAGAAATTGGGTTATCACACAAAGGCTGCACTGTATCTCACCATGATGTGAGCGTTTGCTGCACGAGCAGGCGATATAATGAACCTGGCATTGAGAGATGTGACGTTGGGTGCAGTGAAGACAGATGGAACAGTGCCTGTATCACTGACAATACGAAGAGGCAAAGGAGCACGTTTTCGCGGCCCATATCAACTGGGGTCGCTTATGACACGACAGGATGCCTCCACACTGCACGTACTCATGTGCCGTAAAACACCTTACTAATACCTGTTCAGCGATGCAACGTTAGTCAAGAATGCGGTGCGATATGCACTACGTTAACAAAACCCACTGTCTGTACTTCCACCACTAAGTAAAGGAGCAGCATTACACATGGCTGCAATGAAGGTGCCATAGTCGCAAATTATGCTGATGACTGGTCATACACGCCTAGATACATTACACAGATATCTGGGTTATAGCCGCCAGCTGACAACGGAGGGCATAACATAGCGCAGGACAACGCAGGCCATGTCCTCCTCCTCAACCACACTAACTGAAACTCAAAGGCACTTGACGCCACCAGTTTAGGCGTCAATGAAGTAGAACTGTACACACTAATAAGGCAAATGAACAATGAATCACCAGTCACACTGCCACACCCATCCATTTGACCCCTTCATTTAAAGGAGGTCAAGTCATCAAACGTGGAGGCAGTAAAGTGTTTGCCTACAAATATTTTGTCATCACATTAGTTTCTACTTTCTGCTTTGCTGTGATTGCAGCCTTTTTATTTTCTGACACTTGTTACCTCCCGCACAATCAAGAAGACGCAGTTGTATCTTAATGACATTCACAAAGAGGTTGAGATGCACAAGTTTGAAGGCGTTGTGACGCTCACATCACACAACCCTTTTCCTCTAGGCGTTCATGTTGTAAACGTATTTGCAGTTAATGAGATGAAAGGACGACGTAGGTTGATTACATACCCTCATCTCAATAAAGTGATCGAAGAAGAATGATTGCCACACCTCACATTACCCATCACGCCTTGCACGACGACAACAATTGCGTTATGCACGTTATATGTTACAGATAGATTTCTAGGCATATTATGACAGTATATCACTGCTTGAAGATACACGCAACTGTTTTGTGTTTCGTGCAAATGACGGCTATTACCGGTTGAAAACACTACCTACAGGAGCACGATGAAGTGTAGTTTGTAGTGCACAAGCAATCACAAATGTCATTGTGTACATAAACACACCAGTAGCAATAACAACAATGATAGATAACATAATGATTGCTGCAAAGGAAGGGCAGTAATACAATTTCTGCTATGAAGTACGCGCCATATATTGTAACACATACGCTGTGTTACTCTATTCACATCACCTAACAGAGAAGAGCTACTTGGAAAGAGTGATGATTAACTATTGTAGATGGCTTGTGAAAACACTGTGTTTCCTAGGTAAGGAGTATGCATGGAATGGTAGATAGAGAGTAGTGCGCAACAGTACAAAGACTGTTGTCAAATTAACTTTAGCACTACGTGCACAGCGTTTTACGTGCCGCACATTTGCATCATTGGTGTCACTCATCTGTTATGCAATGCACACATCACAACTCAACCCTGCAAAGTTGTTTACTTTGCTACATGCCTATCGTGCTGTGTACAGGCTAGTAGAAGAACATCAAAACTGAGATGCACAGAGATGTCCGTAATTGTGCCATCAGTGCGTAATGCACTTGATGAGATTGGTGCTCACCTGATTGAGAACAAGTGATGGCACATAGCAGATTATGTAATGTACACAAATAAGGATGACGACTATGATGTCATCATTTACACTGATGCATCAAAGAGTGGCTGAGGTGCAATAGCAAAGTGACGTAATGGAGCAACACGCACCTATCAGCAACGATGAGTGCATGACTTACAATGTACAGGCACACCACAAGGTAAAGGTACAACAAACTTCTTCACAGCACAGCACTCAGCACACGCATAGCCACGAGCAGTCATGATGCTGTTACAATACTTAACTCAGTATTATTTACAGTATGCATCAACACCAGTAAATATAGTAGTTGTAACAGATCACTTTCCAATTGTGTTAGCACAACGCAAAGAAAATGGTTATGGAGGCATCGGTAGGGGTTATGCATTGAATAAGTTGTATGAGCTGACTAACAACCTTATGTTCAATAACAAAATCAATACTGTCTTTTTCTATCTAGCTGGTGAACTCAACCCTGCAGATGCATTATCACGTTATTTTGATGTTAATATAAACAAATCAGATTATTAAAGATGATCCAGGTGATATTGGTGTACCACAATTGCGCGAATGTTGTTCTTTATTGAAAATAAGTAACTATGCTAATTACAGCAATTACAGCAAATAAAATACTAACAGCACAGTAGGGTGGTCAATAGCCTGACAATAGGAAAATTAAAAAATTTATACTGTAAATAATAATTTATTTTTGATAATATGCAAATGTAAAAATGAGAAGAATGCAATTACACTTTCATCTTATAAGATTTTGCTTGTTTTTACTTCTCTTTGCTTTACTTTGTATTTGAGTAAATTTATTTTGTTTTACACTTGTACTGTTATAAGTAAATTAATTTCAATACTACATCTGATATTATAATTAGATAAAGTAATATAACAAAATGCGATACTATAAGCGTATTTTATTACAACAGTACTTAGGTTCAGGTGCAGCCGGTGCTGCCAGTAGTGCTGATAATTCTTACAATGGTACTCATGGTAATCGAATGATGATGGATCGTTCTCCTCGTGTGTACCTTAATCCGTATTCGTTTATTGAGCGCACTCCGCACAACACTCTGTTCAATATTGTACCTCAAGGTCACTAATACGTTGTGGAACGGCTTGGTAGATACTATCGTACACTATATTCCGGTTACTGATTTAACATCCCATTTATCGATCGAATTCGTTACAGTTATAATGTCAAGGAGCAAGGCATAGACATACCTAATCAATCGGCAATTACAACTGACAATGTAATGGTCTAAATTGACGGTGTACTTTTCCTGAAAATAGTTAATTCACAAAAGGCAAGTTATAACATTGAAAATCCGATTTACAATCTTATCAATTTGGCACAAACTACGATGCGCAGTGAGATTGGCCGCATGACACTTGATACACTTTTTCGGTAGCGTGCTAACTTAAATCAAAATATTGTTGAAGTCTTGCGTAAGGAGGCTAGCGAGTGGGGCATTGAGTGTAAGAGGTATGAAATACGTGATATACTCGTTAGCGAACTCGTTCGTCGTGCAATGGATTTGCAAGCGTAAGCATAACGTCGCAAGCGCAAATTAATTTTGTAAAGTGAGGGTGAAGCACGGGCATAGGCTAATCGGGCCTAAGGATTAAAAATTGCTCAGCAACACTCTGCGGATGCACAAAAATACACAATTGAACGCAAAGCTTAAGCAGATGCAGAAGCCACACGTATTCGTGCTCAAGCCGTTGCAGATAATATCAGTATTGTGTCTAATGTTATTGAAAATGCTCCACGCTCTAACGAAGCAGTGTCGTTGCGTGTAGCGTAGAAGTATTTATAGAAATTTGGTGAGTTAGCAAAAACTACTAACACCGTCGTGCTCTCTCAACCAATTAGCGATCCAGCAACTTTCTCTTCGCAGGCACTTTCCGTCTTTAACGCAATTGCTACGTCAAATGCAAACTCAAAACCGTAAAAATGATAACGAAAAATACAACAAAGCAAAATTATATATTTGTTAATTAATAATAACTTACATTTTTTAAACTACTTCATAAATTATCAAATATCAGTGCAAACTAAACTTTAGCTAACAAAATTTTTTCTCTTTGATGTTGGTGATGTAATCAAATACAAAGATAGGAATGTAAATTTTCTCTCACTTTGATTAACTAATAATTATTTTTAGTGATAATACTTGCTCTTGGCAATACTGTTGTAATAAATTAATTGTATAAATTTAAATTAGTGGAAATGCCTTTTTTTTGATAAAATGTTTCATGAAGTTGAAATTAAACAGCTTATAGTGATAAATTTTTGTTTATACATGCATTTCGTAACTTTCGTTGGTATCAGCTTTAGTAAATTTTATTGTTTACTGCAAAAAGTTTAAGAATAAATTACATATATTTAATTCTGATTATTTTTTCAGACAATAAACATTCATTTTATCAGTTACGATTAGTCTATATCTTTCTTATCGTATCAAAGTCATGCAACGAAACGTTATGCGTCTCGCATGCTGCAATGGTGCAACACGCGGACTGCTTTTATGCTCTCCGTTGCTACGGAACAAAATTGAACAAACAAAGTCACAGGAGCAAGAAATGTAGGACTTTGCCAAACATTTTAGTATGAAGCCAATGAGCTCACACCAGAGATCAAATTATGAGTATAAAGGCAGTGCTAAGGGATCAGAAGTAGGGGCACGTAATGAGGCAGCATTTATGAACTATGAGCCGTTTACACCACACACACTTAGTGGTAAGTTAGTGATGCCTGGAGTAATTAACTTGCTCACCGTAACTCCGTTATACTGTGCACTGCTGTGCATTGGTGCAGCGGCGTGGGGAATTTTCTACTGGGACATTTACTGTCGACGTAACTACGAGACGGTGCTTATTGCACGGCCGACAGGCTTACATTAACGCAAAATAAATTAAACTACTGTATATCAGAATATTTTAAAAGATGATTATATAATTTTATTTATATATTACTACAACTATTTTTTTAAAAATTAAAACGATATTAGCATACATTTATATCTTTTTTCGATGTTGTGAAATATTAGGTCACTCTACAAATACTTTTGACCGTTCAAATAAACATTGTTTTGATAGTATACATACATACATACAACATTTTTATATGTTGTTATTTACTATTTCACGTATAATCTTCATTGATGTTAAATTTTATGTAAAATATATTGATGGAATGTAATTTAATATTGCCGACCAAAAGTAAACAATTTTTTGGATAATACAGTTATCTACATTGAGTAAGATAATCTAACAATAAAACACATTTTATTTCCCTCAAACAAGGTGAAAGCACGATGTAGTATAAAATTGATACAAATGTGAAATTGATTTGAGGTTGTAAAAGGTGAATAATGAAAAAGTGATGAAGTCACTTTATTATCTTATTACGCTGAAAGTTAAATTGCTTAGGCAGTTAATTATTATCGAGTAAAAGCTTTTTATTTTATGCTATGCATTGTATCTTAGTAGTACAGAGGAAGTTTGTTAACAAATTACATTTTAAGGCATCAATATAACTATAAACTATTGCAACTATTGGTTTATGAACTTATCATGTTAAATAGACAAAAAAATATTACCTTTATGTTAGCACATAAGAACTATGATTTGTGTTTATTTACTATAACTTACTTACCACTTTCCGCTAATTTTGCATTGAATAATTGTGATAGTCAAATCAAGTACTTCAGATCTATATTTAGTTATTAATTCATTAATCTTTTTTTTTTTTTTTTAATCTATTCTACAGCATCATATTTTAGCTACAATTTAACAAACTTTTATCAAATAAAGAAAGAAATTATTATTAGCTATCAATTAATGTCAGCTTATCGTGTACAAGCAATTTTGACAAAGCACGATTTGTGCACCTAAAACTTTTCGTAGAAATACAAACAAAACTCATAGTACGAAAAGCGTATTATACATTTGGTAGATTAGTTTACATAAATTTACCATAAATACTATCTTGATTGCAAACCGTTGTTATTGGCTCCGTACAATTAATGCGGCGTGCGGAAAATGATATGCACCTTTATCTGTCCTTGTTCTTTGCCGTACGATGAGCTATTTGATTTGTAACAATGCGCGTTATTTATTGCAAATTATATGACGTACTAACCTTTATGTGCACCTCACTACTATGCATCTAGCAGTTTATATTCTTTGAAAGACAGAGGTGATGGTAATGATATTGTTGATAACAACTATGTATACTAATAAACTAGCAACTCTTTTGATTAGACATCTTTCTGTGCCGCAGATGGCATGAGTGAGAAGGTATAGAAATGCCCCTAGCACGTGCTTTCACCTTCCACGTCTTTGCAATGCCAGAGAGGCAATTCATTATAACTTAGTCTTGTGCTAGCTTCGTTACTGATAGGTGTAGGCTATAATGCGTATGTGGTTACTGGTTATGCCACGAAGCAGGTTTGTTTGAATGACCAATCTGATCAATGTTGAAACAATGTTTTACCAAACCAAGTGTAAGTTATTAATATTGATGAAGATGACGATGGCCAAGGTAATGATGACGATGACGAAAGTGATTTGTAACATAGCATCAAAACGAATGGTTGTCATCAATGCAAAACACATAATAAAATGGTTAATGCAGAGCACGGTATGATCAACACCACAACTAACACTGGTAGCAATATTAATCTGAAGAGTAAAGATGAGCTTGCTGCCTTGGTAAATGAGTATAAGTCATTAATTCCACCACATCTGAATTTAAGAAACCCTTCTGATCCGGCACCGTCTGCTACAGCTGTCAACGACAATGCGCATCAATTAAATTTATCAGGTGGTGGCAATGCACAAAGTATATTTTAACAAAGTGGCATACTAGGGCACAAGAATGATAACAACAGTAACGATTACATCATTGATGTTAGTGTATCAAGCCACAACAAAGAATACAAAAGCAATAATGATAAATAAAGCCATCGTCTTGACTTCAATGATGATAATGATGATGATGATGATGATGATCATGATGAAGATAACGATCATAGTGAAGGTGATAACGAAAACTTGATCAAAGTTAAACCATATCACTGTTGACTACTCATACTTAAAGGTGGCCGAAAGTCAGTAGAGCGCAACATATTCATTGAACCTAGTACTGGTGAGTTGATCGAAGTAACAGAAGCTGATAACTTTTATAGCGAAATATAATCCGTTTTCAATCATAGCTCCTACTACGTCAACTTACACCATAACATTTCGGTAAGTGGATTACAATTCTGCTTTGATGATGTTCGACACTGAGAAACCGTTGTTCCGTTTAGGTGCAACGACGGTAATGACGACGATGACGGCAACACAATACGTGAGAACACATTTGCCTCACACACCGCTGTAAGTGACAAATACGGGCGATCTACCGCGAACGAGTTAAACATTTCCATGAGTACGACTTTAGCCAAGATTGCAGGCTCGCTCAGCAACACAGCTCGACAACCCAGTGCCAGTCCGTAGTTTGATCGCTTTAGTGGAACTAGTGGTATGTCGGTGATGAGTGTGGCCAAAAATCAATCAAACCTAATGACGAAAGATACTGTGTGTGTGGCAAAGACAAAGACACGTATTCACGTTCCATGCAGCTGAGCAGCCCCACTATCGTTGTCGCTGAGTCAGTACGAAAGCCGCTACCCTCACAATCACAAACGTATTGTTTACGCTAATGCCATCGTTCATTATTATGCACCATACTCACAGCCTGATTTGCGCGTTCAGGCAGTTATTTTACCTGCTGCAAATGTAACTGGAAATTGTAGTAACACCCTTAGTACCACTAATACAAATAAAGGTAACAATCCAAATCGTGCAAATGCGGGTAGTTGAAATAGATAAGCGCTTTCATTATACACACACATCTTTTATGCACATCGATCTGATAAGTTGCGCAAGATAAGTATTTGTAGTCATCAATTTGCATGCGAAAGTAATGAAAGTGATTTGATGCGTGTTAATTACGAAAATGTGCACAGCTAACTATATCAGCAAGGGCAACAAAAGATATTGCCACCACCATTCGGTCAGATACAGTAAAATGTACAAATTGATCGGGTGCATGCCTGGTATGAGGCCGGACGTGTGCATGACACCATTATCATGTAAGGCTTACAATAAGTTATTTACATTCCATAGCAGCGTCGTGTGATGAAGTTTTACTGACGTGCTCGGGACGATGGTTTGCGTAAACGTGTATAACTCTTTACAAACGGCTGCACATTACGTAAGGTAAAATAGTTTTACTGTGGCCGTCAGGATAGGTTGTGCTACCGAAGTGCCTCCTTTGCCGCTCCACAGACAACGTAAGATACGTTTATGCACAAGATGATCGTTACCGGTAATGTACATTAGCTATTTACACATGTAGAGTCCACTGCATCGTTTACTCAACTGCAAGATGTAATTAACACGTAACTCGAGCCATACCGCATGAGTCAACGATTTAAGCGAAATTACAGTATGGATGCTAACTATGATGTGAGTAAAACTACATTTCTGCGAACACACTGTAATGTTAGCAACAAATAAAAAATAAACTTAACGAGCACTAATCATAATGCCCACGAAGACAAGAGCAACATTAACACTAGCAACCACAGTAGCAATAACACTGTTCATGCAAAACATTACAAAGGAAATGAAATTAGAAACAACAATAATAGTAATAATGGTGATGTTAAAAAACATAAGACGACCAATGCAGCACATACAGACTGTAACAATTTCACCAATAACAACTACATTGACAATGCTGAGCAAGAGGTGAATGGGTAGATGTGAGTTTACTTTCACCATGAACCACATAGTATTATTCAACCGTCTCACTTTTTCGCAAAGCCCTCTGCCGGGGTAGCGGCGTACATTGCCGCATCCAGCGTGCTAAGTGAAATGTCAGTAGAAGAGCCTGCGGTGCAAGTCACGTGTATGCCAGGTGAAGCTGCTCCCACAGAGTTACAGTTACACAAGTAGCGTAAATGACTTGCTGCGATGGAGAGCAAATGTCTGAGTGCAATCAAGGCAACCATGAAGGAAACATTGATTATTTTACATTCATTGAAAATGACCACCTTATTGCCATCTACGCAGTCCTTTATACCAGTATCACTTTATCAAGCAAACGTTCATGATACTTAATCAATTTTACATGCACAAGATATCATGTACACATCAGCAACACCGAAAACGTACAACGGCGAACGCAAACCTGTTTCATTCTACACAGTCTAGCCAATTTACAGCCCGTATGATACTTTGCGTAATCGATTGCATGAGACGGAGGTACAAAAGATGGAGAAGCTGGCGGCATTACGACGACAATAATAGTCACGCAAGGATTACTTAGCACCGTACATCGCGAAAGTTATTGCAACAGACAAGTTTGATGGCAACTACCTGACAGTTTCACTTAACGCAGCCTAAGCCACACAGGTACGTGATGAGGCACTGAAGGAACTAAAAGAACGACTCATTGGACGTGGCAAGATTATGCAGTAGCGAATGGACAAAGAAAAAGAGATGTTTAAGGCACGGCAGCTGAGTTATCAACAGAGCTGCTAATCCGATGCCATAGACGGCAGTAGTGAGGCGCTAGAGTTTGCTCGCTATGCACAGGAGGCGACATGGCGAATGAAAGTGTTAGAAGAACGACTGGCCAAGCACATTGATGAGGCTAGTGAAAAGTACGCAATGCTTGCTAAACGACTTGCGACAGATGAACGCCTTCGCATCTTGTACAAGAGTGGTAATTAAAAATAAAAAACACTAACAGTACATACATATAACTAAATAAAATAAGCCAATAAACAGTACAGCTCTGAAAAAATAAATAAATTGTCAAATTGTATATTTGTTTTTCTATTTCACACTATGATGTAAATATTTAATTATCTTTCAATGTACAGAAAAGTATTCATGTTTATTTTCCTAATTTTCAATTCTTTTTTCTAAAGCATGCCCTTGTCAAATGGTGCACAGCAATTCACACTTGACATATGTTTTTTATGAATGTGTAAAATGTGAAATGATAATTACAATTACAAAAAAAAAGTAAAGTCTTTCAGATTATTATTAACACACAGTTGTTACTATATAATTTTAGTATAACATGTATGATTAACTTTATGTACATTTTTGCCAAACATGAACGCATATTCTTAAGAGAATTGAGCAGTGTCAATGTATATTTATTTACATAAAAAAATAATGTGTTTGACTGTATCATTAACTTCTTTTTGTAACGCAAAAAAATATTGTTGTGCAAGAAGATTGATTATAGCATTATCTAGTTAGACGAAATAGAAAGAAAGTTAGTATTTATTAAAACAGTAGTGTAACAATGAAGTTTCTTGCTATATTTGCCTCGTCAACAACCTTGGCACAGTTTCGCCACGCTTAGTTTGCAGCTGTAATGTAAACGTTGCATGTGCCGTGCAAAATAGTGACTAATATTCCATGAATGCAATAGCCTGAGGGAGATTAATTTTGCATTTTCTAGAGTGATGACTTAGATGGAGTGATGAACGTTGCACGACGGTGTATTCTCTTGCGCGCAATTTATATTCTATTTCAAGCAAGCACTTAACTTTCATCAATTGTGTAGTATCGTAAGCAAATAAATGTAAATACTGATAGAAATGTTGAAATTGTAACTAAACACGGTGACAAGGGTTCATCTAATCATATTGATGTATAGGGCAACACATGCAATACTCTCTGAAAGAATAAAACTGATAATGCACAATAATATTGTAGTGCTAATACTGTTTTTCATGACAATCTGTATATTGGTGAATCAGAGTTGTAGTATGTAAACGGTGATTATTGCTATCACGTTGAGACGATTGGTAAAAAATATACACAAGTGTAAAAAAACAGCATTATTGATAAATTTTGTAACAATCACGTACCTGTGCATGCTACTCGTACCGGTAATGTAAATTATAACACACCAGTCCATTCCATGTGCGTGATTTGCCATCATGCCCGTCAGTAAACCCCACCCGGTGCGTCACAAACATGAAATGCCAATGGCCCACTTCTGCGTGTCTTCTACTGCAAATTATACACCCTTTCGTGCCGGAGTGAACTGTTGCACAAGTATAACTTGAAAACACGAATGTACATTGGCACGACATCTATGCCAGTCGAGTAGTCGTTTGTGATGGCAAATTTGGCACATGTTCAATGACATGACTGGGTGTATGACCCGTTTTGTGGGACAGGTAGTTTACTAATTGCCGCCAGTGCATTAGGAGCGCAGACATTTGGTAGCGAGGTAGATGGCAGGGCTATGCGGGGTGGGTCTTGGAAAGATCAGCATAGCGTGCAAGTTCGTCAGCAACGTGAGTTAGCCAAGCAGGCTACGTTATCTTTCTTCAACAATAATAACAACGTAAAGACGAACAATAAGAACAATGATAATGATAATATAAATAATAACAACATAATGTGAATGGTAGATGATGAGTAACTGTAGCATCCAACGATGTTGACAAACTTCAAAGTGTACCATCTTCCACTTCCATAACGAGTTCGATTAAATTTTGCCACATGACCTGTAGCACTAAATGGAATGAGAGAGAATAGTTTAGATGCCATCCTCACCGATCCTCCCTATGGTATTCGTGAGCCACGCAAAGTCGTACGTCATGTCGATCATGTAAGCCAAACCTGTTCACCTGATACGCAAAATAAAGCAGAATAAATCTGTCAAAATGACAGACGAGGCAGCAGTAGCAGCAAAAATAAAAATGATAATGCAAGTTAAGTAAGAGAAGTACAATTTGAACGAAGTAATAAAAGCCGCACAGATTATTGTATTCATGAGGTGTGTGTTGACTTGCTTGCCTTTGCCGCATTTCATTTACGCTTCGGTGGACACCTGACATTGTTCTACCCTACCACCGATAGTTTCAGTGAAGATGAATTGCCCACACACCCTGCCATGCGCCTCAAGTACAATCTCCCACAGCGCATATCGCTCAAATTTGTTCGTCGACTTTTAACGTGATAAAAATGTACAAATGTACATTATAATAGTGCAAACAAAAGCGATGTCGGTGAGTACAACAAAGAGAGTAAAGTATTGGTACGCTAACAAGTTTGTCTGCCACGCATGCCTGGGACCGATTTGAGAGCACTGATGGACATCACCGAGTTACCAAACAATGAGGCCTACACACATTATCGCAAAAAATTGCAGCAAAAGCGAATGGCCGCTGCCGCATTTCATTTGAGAAACGATAAAAACGCCAATATACCTGAAACAAATCATTAGTCTTTTTATGAATTACTTGCAAGTGTTAATAGTGATAAGCCTAAAGCTGATATCAAAGATGCTAGTGGTGATAATAGAGTTGATACTTGTGAAGATGAAAATAATAATGACGTGTGAAAAGATTATAACCGTGATAATAACAATGACAATACTAATGCCGCTAATGCTAATTGTGCCAAGAAACCCATCGAAAATTCGAATGTAGCGTTACACGAAAAGCGACCACGCAAAAAGGGTTGTGTAAATGCCACTGATATTGTCAACAACCGTGCTCGAAAGTTACGTGCACGTGCTGAAGAGGCAAGAAAAAATAGCAACAAGTAAAACTCATCGTCTATTACTAGTATAGTTAATGAAACAGTCAACACAGTAATAATAAGTAAAAAAGATTATTAATAGTACTTATTTATTTTTATTATTATATCAATAATTTTCCTTGAAAAAATTTGCTTGCTGTTATCCTAACTGTATTTTGTTAAGCCTTGTAAAAAAAATAAAATTTGTCATTGTTTTCCTACTAACTCACAATCAAACACTTATTAAATATATATTTTGCTGTCGTTTTCGTTTATTTTCAAAGAAATTCACACTATAAATAAGTTTTTGAATTATTATTTTAATAATTGTTTTTGTGTTATAGCCAAATAAAGAAAGTATCATTTTATAGCATATTACTACATTCTTCTTTTGTTTTAATAGACAAATTTTTCAGTGCAATTTTATTTTAAAGTGACTGTTATTGTAATTGTGTAAAGTATGACAGAGGTACACGCATCACAGCTGCCATCGAACTGGCACACCTCGATGACTGAAGTGTTTTACAATTCACTGTAGGATAGATCAAACACATTACGTAATAGTCATAGCAACAATAATATTCGTTGTAACAACAACAACAGCAGCATCATGGACAGTATAAATATTGATGACCATAATAACAACAACAATGATAATAGTGACAATGCAAATAATGATGTCAGCTTGCTAGCACAAACTCAGCCATAATAGCCACAAACTACTTAGGAGGTGTTGCTACCGGGCAGTGCGGCTCGTTTTGCAAACAATGATGAGGAGGCGGATGGGGTGTGTGGGGTGTGTCTGGAACGACCATAGCCTGGCAATTACGTGGAGGTGTGGTGTTGTGGTAATGTACTGTGTGTCAATGATGCCCAACAGCTTGGCAAGTGCCCATTTTGCCGTGTCGAGCCACTTGCCTGGAGTATTGAAATGTAAAGTTATGTTACACGATTAGTAATAGATTATACATTTATTATTAAATGGTAAACACTTGCCTTTGTTTGCATTTTCGTTTTGCAACTTTTTTTTGTTTTCATTTGTATACTTATATTCAATCTTTACATTATATGTGTCTTTCTTTTAGTGTGATTACAAATGGTCAGCTTAAATTATTTTTTTGTCACCATTTTCTGTTAATTGCGAACATTTGCATCTTACTCTGTTTTACCTTTTTATATTGACTGTAAGAAAAAGATATAATTATATAGAAAATGTTGTTTTATAGTTTCTTACATATTTACTTACTTGTTTTACCTTATTTTTTTTCCATGCATCAACATATAGTAAATACTTTTTGTTGATAAATTTGGTAATTCATTGATAACTTTTGTCGTATAAATCAAGGTAATTAGTTGTAAAACTTTATTATATCAATGCAACATGATCATATCTTATTTCTTCGCTAATAAAATTATTTTTTTCAAAGCAAAGCTTTATTTTTTTATATTATTCAGTAGTTTAATTATTATTTTTAAAGAAAAGGAAACTTTTAGCATTTAAAAAAAATATTGATTACATATAATTATTATTTTTAACGATATAGTTTTATTTGCAATGGTTGTGGTCAAAGGTGGTGGTCAGACCTACTCGATCGGCAATGGTAGACAAGTTGTGTGAGATGACGTGCCTGATAGTTTCAAGCGAAACTTGTAAAATCAAAAATAGATTGTGAACTGTGTGGAGTTGCGTGAGAAGGCACAGAAGTGCATCGCGTAAAACGGCTTTTGGCATAGTGAATGTGTGTCTATTACTGAGGCCTTTCATCAATGCCAGTCTGTAGAATTAACGCGCACGTAGCTATCATCAACTGATCACTCAAATAAAAAGCAGTAAAAAGTAAATCAACCTATAGCGATAATTGTAATGTGCTGTCTTGAATGTTTTGTCAGTAACAACATCTTTTTCTTTTCTCGGTTGACTACTCTTCTATTTTACATGAATTCGAATGTTTTTTGTGAATAATCGTATCGCTAATCAACTTATTACTTCTCAGATATTTATTTGCTTACTTATACATACTACTTATTATACGACTGCACTATATAATATGAGCACATATATTATATGTAAGTTATTATATTAATACTCCTATTACTGATAAGAAAGAAAATAGTTGTAAAATATGATGAAAGTTAAGTGCAAAAAAATTCTAAAATTGTATAAGTTGCACTTAATACATACTATATATGCGTACTTATATTCCCTTTGTTTTGCTTTCAATTAATTTATAACAATTAAAAGATTCAAATAAAAAATTTAACATTGCCTCATATTCTTCAGTTGTAGTTTTTGTTTTACGTGTTTATTATCATTATTATGTGTAATCAACGTCGTCACGGCACTGCGGTGTTTGTCAACATCGATGATGTAAAAGATCACTTAGGCGAGTACAACATCTTTGATGTTCGCTTTCATTTGGCCAAACCGAACTTTAACATGTAACGGTTTGTGGCTGGGCACATTCTCGGTGCCACTCCAGTCAACTTGGATGACGACCTGTGCTCAGCGAGCTCATTTGAGACGGGTCGCCATCCATTGCCCGATTGTAATACATTCATCATGTGATGCCAATCAAAGGGTATTTCACCAGATCGACCTGTATTGTGCTACGATGAACAGTGTGGTGCGATGGCGGCATGTCGAATGTGATGGTTGCTAGATAATTTGAATGTGTAGGCGTACGTGTTAAATGGCGGCTATCAAGCATACTACCTAGCTGGCTTACCAGTAGAGACAGGCAAAGCAATAGAGTAAAAGTAGACAAATAACATTAATTAATAAATACCAATGTAAGTGTAGCAGCCAAAATACGAGAAAAGTAATTAGTCGCAGATGGAAAAGACAGACAATCAATAACAGATTGATATTTCTACTGCTACAAAGCATAGTAGTATAAACAATGGTATCACCAAAACTACTGTCGTCAATGTCATTGAGTCTTACAATAAAATTGTCAGTAACTGGCCATACGCTACGTCATTTTCACGACATTACCTTTTGCATGATATTCCTCCAAATGCAGTGGTGGTAGACATGCGATCAGCTCTGCGCTTTCACTCTACCGTTCGTCCATTCAGTGTGGATACAGTACCTGGCCATTTATGCGGCTCAATCAATTTACCATACGAAAGTCTGTTTACCACATTTACGCACAATTCAGATGAATAAGTTGTTGGGTGCACACTACGACCTACCGATGAAATCAAGACAGACATGCTCAGTTTGCTCAGTTGCATGAATACACCATCACTAGAAAACTTCAATCATTGTGTTTTTCATTGTGGTAGTGGGGTGTCAGCGTGCTTTGCGATGGCGGTTATTCGTCATATTGGCCTAGGCCATCCTTTCTTGTATTGCGGATCATGATCACAGTACTCTAATTTACACAAGTTTACCTTAATGCGGAACATTATTCAAGAGCATGGCTTTTGCTGTGAAATGCTTTGCGTAGCCTCGCCGGATGCGCCTAAAGCGGTGCTACATGTAACTCCTTTCTGTGCACATGATGTAAATTGTAGTAATGATACTAGAGTGTGTTGCTCATGTGAAAGCAATCAATTGACAAGTAATTGTCATCTTAGTAACATTAATGACTGTGGAAGTGACACGAAAAATAGCAAGAATTGCAAAATTGACGGTGCTAGCAAGTATGATGCAGAAATCAATGCAGTTATTTCACACTTGCACGAAGGTGAGAAGGCTAAAGTGTATTTCAAATCTGGTCGTATTGCCATCATTTCAGTATTTAATAAGAAAAAATTATAAAAAAAGCTATAATGATGAAAAAATGATAAATAATTATCTGCTTACTTTCTTTTTTAAAACACACACCCAAAAAAAGTAAAATGTACAAATATACTAATACGGTTATCAATGAGATTATTTAACCCAGTTGCATTTCATGTAATTTTATGATTTTTATTATTGTCAGCCCTTTTTTTTACAGACAAGCTTTGTCCATTAGTATTTTGCAAAATAAGCCCTTTCATTCACTGTTGTTTATATTTATAATCTGTCTCAATTGCTACTTTTATAATGAGTTGTAAACACATACAAATAGACACAAGCAAAGATAATGTGCTCCATGTGAATAAAATAAAATATAATCACTTATAAATTATTATAAAAAATCTGTTTATGATTTATATTGCCCTTCACACTAATTTGTTAAAACATAATAAGTAATTACAAAACTATGTTTTCTTAAAATGTTTATTTTAACCTCTAAAATTGTACTCATATAATTACTTATTTTGTTGTAGTTTGTGTTAAGAAACAATAATGTTTATTATGAAGTTTTAATAATGTTTACAGGATTATAAAATACTGTTGTGAAAAAAATAATATATTTCTTTTTTTTAAATTGCTTTTATATTTTTTTCTTTCTGTCATGTACAAATTTGTTGACGTGTTTATATTGACAACTTTTCATAAAATTACTTGATTCTCTGCACATTTTTTTTTTCTACGGATACTTGTGTACTTTTGTGCTTACTTTTTCTTCACTTGAAGTAAATTATTCTACCTTTCAACTTTTTTTTACATATAGTTAAGTTTAACTGGATAAACAAACAAACAAACAAATCAACACACAAATATAAAAACAATGGCATCGTACGGAGTAGTAGAATCACCTGACTTGGTAGACTACTCGACCAAGTGTTGCTGTCTTACCATTGACAACATATATTACTAGGTGCCCAAAGAATACTTTCGTCTCAATGCGACACTTGCACGTCGAAAGTTGCTCTCCTATGAGCCGTTTTCTGTCCCATTAGACAGTGTCACCTTCGAACCATTTTTAGCATTATTAGAAAAAGTAAGCATTTTATCTACCGCCGCCGTAGATGGCGAGACACGCCGCTCGGACGAATAACGCCCGTAGTGAATGCGTCATTTGAACAAGCGTCAAATGAAGTTTGTCTCCATGTGTCTTGGAATCACCTCATGAGATGGCAAAGACGTTCAATTCTACGAGTAGCCATTACCCAAAATTCACGATGTGGTATGGGTGAAGGTTACTCAAGTCAACGACACTTCTGCCTCGGTGCAGCTCATGGAGTACGGCAAGCGTGAGGGTATTATCCCATTTACGTAGTTAACACGTGGGCGTGTGCGGTCAATGGGTAAGTTTATCCGAATCGGACGTAGTGAGGCACTACAGGTCATTCGTATGGATAAAGAAAAAGGCTACATTGATCTTTCCCGAAAACAGGTTACCCCAAAGGAGGCAAAGGCGTGTGAGGCTAACTTTCACAAGGGCAGTGATGTTCGTTCCATCGTCTGCCGTGTAGCGGATGAGTGTGATATTAACCCGTTGAAGGCGATGTAGATGATCGCGTTTCCGCTGTACCGTCGTGAGCCAGGCAAGCACGCATGGGATTGACTACACGAGCTAAACAAAACTCAAGATACATAGCGCATTCTGGGACCATTGAATTTAGCACCCGAGGTGGTAGAACGTTTGATGTCTGCACTTCGCAATGCGATGAGGACGATGGTAGTTACGTTGCATGCGTAGGTGTAGATTACCTGTTTTACCTGTGACGGGGTGTAGGCTATTCGCAAGGTACTCATGCTCGGCCGAACGTTTGGGGAAAAATAGTAACCTGTCATACCCATCACGGTAAATATTATTGGACCACCAAAATACGGTCTACGAGCTCGTACCGATATGCGCGATGAAGGGTTGGAGCGAATGAAGGCGGCAATCGATGCGATGAAGTAGGAAATTGTGAAAAACCACGGACAGCTGACGGTAATCACTCCACCATAGGTACACGGCGAAGATGAGTTAGACAAGCATCGTAGAGGAAATGGCAACTTGGACGATGATAACAACAATGCAGATGATGATGACATGGACGATTAAGCACGTTAAATAAAAAAAAAAAAGTAATAATTTTTAATGACAACAACAACATGCACATCTACACACATCTACATAAACAGAAAATCAATGAGGTATGTAAATGTGAGAAATAAAAAATAACAATAATTACTCATTTTAGATTATTATGGTAAAAAATGAATGTTTTAAATAAGACCTAAATTAAATAATTAATGATAAATTACAAATAATATTCAATTGTGTTTTTATGTGTTTTTCTGTTTTTATTTGAATGAATGCCATCTGAAAAAAATATTTAATTTTTTTCTATTTACTTTGCTTTGCTTTCAGTTGTCGAAATAAATTACATATTTACATTGGAAATATACATGATTTGTTCTAATTTTTACCATGTCATTTTTATTACAAAGAAAATGGTGCTAAAAGTGTGAACAATTCTATCTTTTCGTAGAATTTATTGTAATACCCATTTAGTTTTGCAGCACTTTATCTTTTCGCTCGACTAACATTTCGTAAAGAATAAACAATTACGTAGTTATAATAAAACAAATACTTGTACTATATATGACACTATTCTCTTCATTTTTCTCTTTATTCTTTTTTAAATAAAAAAGTACGTGTGTTATGATGATCTAGTATGTACGAAAACATCCTCCACTCTAATAACAATGATGATAACAATTCGTAACACAAGTAAGAAATTACGTACGTCATTAAGGATAATGCACTTTGAAAAATAATTATTTATTTCCCGTTTGCTGAACTATTTGTAGTACGAGTTTCAATAATAATAACAGCAATGAATAATTTTAATTGTGCTAATATCAATAAATAGTTACTAAATAAAAACATAAAGTAACAATACAGAAGCAACAACAACAACAACAAAATAATAATAAAAAATAGATTATTTTTTTATTATAGCGTGGTAACGCATTGATGATGTGCTGAAAAATTTATGATAACTTCTATAATTGCAAAAATGCTTTGTTAAGCTATATTTAATAAAATTTACAATATCTAATTTTTTTCTCGATTGTATTTCTTTTCCTATTTTTAATCTTTCAACCTAGCATTTTTTTTTTTTTAATTAAAAACAAAAACTATTATAGCTACATTATTTTATCCCCCTTCAAAAATTAGTAAACACTGTTGATTTTTATCACAATATCTGCCTTTTTTTTGTGTGACTATTTTTTATTTGTTACAAGTTTGTTGCAGATATACGTAAGAAGTGCACGTCACACGCGATATATCACACTTACATAAAATATTAACAAATCCAATTTGTTCACTTGTCTTCCTGTTATCTTTTTTTAGCTGTAACTGAAGGCTTTAATATTACTCTGTCAAGTAAAACTAAAAATAAATAAATTCACTAACGTGATCAAAAAAGGTGTTTTTGAAAAAGTTGAAATCAACAAAATAAGTTTGCTTTCTACACACTTATTTCTTTTTTTTTCCTGCTACATTTGAAGTTTTTTTCCTCTTTAGTCTTAAAATTAGCTGTTTAATTACTCACAATTGTCTTTGATCAATATTGACAATAAATATTAATTCATTTCCCGGTATCAAGTATAATTTTAAAAAAATATATAATTTTTCTCGAAAGAAATAGGCACTTTCTTGCTTTTTTTTTCTACCTCTATTCAGATCATTCCCCCTCATCTTTTTAAAAAAAAGTAATATTTTGTAAAATATTTAAACTAAGTAGGCATCAAACAGCAATGTTCGGTAACAACATTTTTGCAAGTTCATAATCAGCACCGTCGACCATTCCCACACTCATTTCGTTCGTTCAAGCAAAGAGGCGAAACATTTTCTCTAATTCTAACTTTTCAGGTAACAATGATATTGATAGTAGCACAGAGTCGTCTGATCAAAATAATTAATAATCAAGAGAGTCTAAAAAAAGTATCGTACCGTATCCTCTGCCTGTAAAGATAGACAGACCACTGCCTCATCGTTGATCTTACCCAATTTTCATGGTCGAAAAAAGCAAATACGCTCAGCTTTGGTTGTGTGTACAGTTCAGCCCATAACCCATGTTAGCCATCATGCGTCGTTATATAACAACTTAACCCTTCATTGTGAAGCCAAAATACAAATCTAGCGTAACCAAGTAACAACATAGTTGAACACCGATAACATATGTGGGTAAGCTACGCCCTAGAAAATTACAGTTAGACGATAATGCTGCATTAGATGAATTGCGAGCTGTAACTTTACTGAGATAGTTATAATCAAATACCTCTAATGTTCAAGATGTAACATGCTCAGATAGGAGTACGTTTTATCGATAATAATCTACTAGTTCAGTTTTTTCAGCACACAGTGTATAGGCTAACATCAAAAATTTGTTTAGATAAAGTAAATCTTATTCACCTGTATTCAGTAGTAAGTGCAGTGACAGAGGTAGCAGCAGCAATTGCAGTAGCGTGGATACAAATAGTAATTGCAGTAAAAGCAAAAAAAAGTTTGGCGGCAATATTATATCAAGTATTTTAGATACAAGTTATATAAAGAAAGATAGACCAAATAAAAAATTAGTTAATGCAATTAACAGAATTATTGACGACGAAAGCGTAAGTAAACTTAACAGTTAGTTGTTGTACTACAGAGACGTCTTCTACCCGTATCACCCAGCAATATCGCTTGAAACTCTTATTATGCATCAAAATTTTTTTATTCCTCACATTGTCACGTATGACAACGACTCCCTTTTACGTGATGGTAGAACAACACCGCCAGTTAAACCATTAACTGTCAATCTAATTCGTGGTATTGTACTCCAACTCGCCCGTGCAGTTTACATTGTACACAGAAATGGGCGAACACTGAAAAATATTCGCGCTAAAACGGTGTACATTAGTCCATAGCTAACGGTATTTGTTGCGTAACATAGAGATCTTGTTTAATTAGACAGTGATGAAGTACGTTGGTTCGCACCATAACGTGTAGCAGATACTGGTTTAAAGTAAAAACGCCGATACATTCAAGCAGTTGACATTTGATCTATTGGCTGTATCGCATACTTTCTTGCCACTGGGCGTAGACCCTTAGAGGGGTAGAGTGATTACATCAAAATTGTTGCAAAGCTTAAAAACTCCATTATAAGCAAGCAACGCGAAGCAAAAGGTTTGAATTCGAATTAAAATTAAAGTTCCAGTAAGTCACTGTAGTAATGTGCGGAAGATACAAAAGATGTACATCATGTGATTGGAGATATAGATCTCATTTAACATAAATCACTGCGATAGTGTATTAAATCATGCTGTTAGGTAAGATGTTCAAAACGACCATATATTGAAAATGTACTAGACATGATCTTTTTCAAGTAAAAAGATCCAATCACATCATCGTCATCGTCATAGTTATCGTCAAAGACAGCATCACCGCTAACTTCGTCTCCGTCACCGTTTCCGTGAACATGAAAGTCAACTATTAACCCATCACCGGTGGTGTGGTTGGGCAAAAACAGCAATGGTACCAACAACAGTGGTAGTAATTGCAATAACAATAATAATAATAATAATAATAATAATCACTATTGCATTACAAGTAATGACAGTAATATGTATAATAACAATAACAACAACAACAACAACAACAACAACAGCAATTGTATCAACGGTAATAGATATAATAGCAGCGCAAGCTTATTTAGTAGTCAAAAATCAAGCTCATACGGAGCAGTGATGCGTCGGCGAATTCGACATAAGCTAATGAATCAACGTGCAATAGATAGTATATGTTTGCAGGTCATGTGCAAGAATGCATGATTGCTTAACTTATTAGGTGTATTATCATACCCTGTCAATATTAAGCAGAAGAAAAGAAGCAACTCCTCTTCACACTTCTTACCACTCTCCGCTCGTCTTGCAACCAAGAGTGTTTTCAGCAGCAGCACGGGAAATGATTTTAACTACGATAGTACGTAGCCGGCAATGTATTTAATGTGTCATATGCTAATGTATGGTCTTGACTAGCTGAATAAAGAGGCTCAAACATTTGTAGAAAACTGCTTTAAGGCAGAAACGGACAATAAACTTATTGAGTTGACTTTAAATTTATTAAAAAAGTAAGCTCAAGATTTGCAGTCTGAGGTAGAAGATACAAAGATACCCATACCAGCACCACCGCCACTTCCAAAGACACATGAGGTGTGACAGAAAAAGCATCAGCTGTAGGAGCAATAGCCATAGCGACGGAATATGTAGAAGTAGTAATAGAATCAACAAAAAGAAATAGTAAAAAAGGAATAAGATTAAGATTAAAAGTAAGGAGAAGTCTAAAAAAACGATAAGTAGACGCAATTACATGTACAAAAACAAGTAGTAGAGTACAAGCAATAAACAAGATAACAATAAAATGAGTAGGTTTTGAAAGATGCAAATTGCACTATAGCATCATAAAAAGTTAATGATGAGTGTCATCACATTAGCACAATTGAGTGTGAAGGTTAAGAGCAATCAAATGCTAAATCGATTACCAATGAAAACCAAAGCATTTTCCAAACAGCTATGAATAAGACGATTGTGATTAAAACTGAGCTTATAGCAACACCAAATGTGTTTTGTAATTTGCCTAAACACTCTACTAACTTGTTAGAAAATCATGCAATCATGTCAAATCCACTAGTGTGCCCTCCAATGTAATGTAATTCTACATAGCTCAAAATTTCAACAACACTGGACGTTAACGGTTGTGCTGCAAATAAATTGACCTCAAACAGTTGCGCTGTAGACGATATAGTTTGTAGCCATAATTACAATAATAGTAACAATATTGATAGTAATATATTTAGTGACAATACGGTCAATAGCAGTCAACATAGTAATTATGATAATAATAATTGCAAAGAAAAAGAAGTGGAAGGTGTAGACTAGAGTAAGGTCAACTTAAATAACTCTACGAACAATAACTCACATATTGTGGAAGTAAATGATTTGCATGTAAATAATGATAACAACAACAACTTTCCCTACACTAATACTCCTACCACAAAAACATTTCATGTGCCTAATTTACTGTAGAACAATGTATGCCGATCGACAAACCCATTAATATTTATCAGTCAATCGTAAGTAAGAGAGAGCAGTAGCAATAACGATAATAGTTATAACGATGGTAGTAGCAATCATAACCTGAATATCGATACCGTATGCAATGACAACAACCCTAATGAGGTATTTAACGGAATTAGTAATGAGCCAAGTGGTACGGGTAATAATCCTCGAGTACGAACTTTGAAATATGAACACTAGTAATGATCATCAGATTCACCAAGTGTTGAAGTTGACGTAGATGACAATATTAGTAGTAATAATCACAGGTCAAGGTGCTCGTGAAACTGTTCCTGTTGCTGTTCTTGCTCATGGTTAATAATAGCCATCGTAACTCTATTAGCATTTGCGCTTCTTGCTATTGTAATATTGACTATTTTGAATTATGTAACACATATTCGATAAGCACCTTTATTAAATCGTGACAAATAATACAGCTGATTGAAATATTTATTATCCTTAAAAAAACCATTGCACAGCAAATTCCTGTCACTCTATTTACTTTTGTTATACTTTTATCTTCACTTAAAACTTGTTACTAACCTTTAGCTTGCATGTTTTTCTAAAAATTTTTATTTTCCCTTATTCTATTTTACATTTAGTTGCAAAAAAAATTATATATTTGTGTTATGACTATTTGTTCTTTATGCGGATGACAGTTTACCTTTATATACATATGTGACTGCATTCGTGACTACAAAAATCTCGTTAGATCTGGTGTGATCGAAGTGTAATTATAAGATGCTCTTATTTTATTAGCTAGTGATGAAAGAAAACACAATAAATACCTAATATATTTATTTTTCTTTTATTATCTTCAAATCACTTCACTCATCAACGACATGTACCACTATAAAACATAAAACAACAATAAACAAAAAGAAGAGAAAATTAGCGAAATATTTTTTTTTTTCCGTAGCATTCAATTTTATACCTCTACTTTCGCGATGTATTGTTCCATTTTTTTAAATCACAAAAGTTCACTTCCTATTTTTTCCTTTTTCCCCACAATTAATGAGTAGGTATAATAAAGCTGAACATCCTCTGACGAAAAGTTTGTGATGTGAGCCGATCAAAATTGTTCTTTCTTTTTTTAGATTATAAATAATATTAACTTTTGTTTTTTCTCAACTTACACAATCGTTAAATAAATGTGATCAAAAACGTTTGCCATATTGTACCCTAAATACTGCTGCAAGCTGTCTCTGATACACTGAATGTGTTGCACTCTTTATTTTTTGACATTTATTATTGATAATACACGCTAAATTTAATTTGTTCTATTTTTTTTTTCACAAATTTTTTATTTACTCTCTTCAGTGTATTTGTTCTCTAAATTGTGTAATGTAAAATGTATATATTTAAATATGATTGCGCCGAATGAGTAATTTTTTATTTGTGTCTTTGTTTGTTTCCACTTTTATCTTCTTTCTTTTCTTATATCTCTCCTCCACTTTTGTGTCGAGAATGCAATCATATGTTTGAAGGCAGAGTTACACTTATTAAATGTTTAACGCTTTAATTACACTCACCAATCATAAAGAAAATAAGATTTAATATTTACTTTAGTTTTTTTCTGTTAATATTAATAACACCGATGTATAATATATTTAAAATAAATTTATTGTTATGCCTTTGAAAGCATTTTCATCATATTTCACAGCATACTTTTATGTAATTATTACAATACTTATCTTAACAAACATTTCATCATTTGTTTAACACACCTTTAGTTTTATCTTCGGGGAATTACACTTAAAAATTTATATAAAAAATATTATATTTTGTTTTGGCGGGTGCAAATTCATTTAAATTGATAATTTTGACATTATAAAGAAAAAACATAAAAATGGTACATAGAAAATTTTCATAAACAAATACACACAAACATAAATGAAGATAAACCTTTTTTTTATTACTACTTACAAGAGTGATGTATAGCAGTAAATCAAAAGTTTTGTTTTTGGCGATATACTTTTTTCTTGGGTGTAATTCTTCCTATTATATCATACAAAAGAATATTTGTAACGACCTATGACACATTTG
The DNA here is from genome assembly GCA_028554745.1 of Blastocrithidia nonstop. NCBI lineage: Eukaryota > Euglenozoa > Kinetoplastea > Trypanosomatida > Trypanosomatidae > Blastocrithidia > Blastocrithidia nonstop. The sequence continues at coordinate 34,129 of JAQOTN010000045.1, forward strand.
CACTTATTCTAAAATATTTTGTGTTCTGTATTTTTTTCTTTCTCTCTTTTTTTAATATATTTGCTAGTATGTGTGTAGAAATTTTTTCTCAAAAATGAATTTTGACATCAAATTGTTACTGTCTACGTAGGTGCAGAATATCTGCTCTTATAATCTTTAAATACCTGTTTATGTGTTGCGAACGTGAACTGTGTCAATTTATCGAGTAATATAATACATAATGAAGTGCTTGGTCTGTTTACGAAGGTAGTTGTAATAATCACAAATAATTTATTCTTAATAAATAATGATTAAACTATACTTTCAAGTATAATTAAAAAAAAGAGCACAAAGAAATTGCATGCCAGATCAAGTTCAAATAAAAACTGGATCAATACTTATACAAATGTCTAATAATAAGAATTCGCATTTTTTTATGTTGACTACAAAATATATATATATATATATTTTTAAAAAATAACATTAACGTTTACACTTCACATTTATATTATTTGTTAACATTAAAAGTATTACTTTTTTTTTTAAAATCAAAAAAGTAGTGTTAACAGAGTGTTTCTAAGGATTGAGTTATAAGCTGTTAGAAAAAGAGATAAATATATATTTTAATAATTGATATAATATTTTACTTTAATCAAAAGGTTACATACAATGGCAAAAGAAATACAGAAAATTGATTATGATGAGGTTGACAATGAAACTGGATTTAAGCGGATAGAGCAATATGTTTGAATGGGCTATGAAAAGTAGTATTTACGACTTGACGATTTGCAATAAGACAATGATGATGAAGCGGGCAATGGTTAGCGAGAAGACCTTGACAGCTGAATTGCTAACTTTGTGTAAGAGAATGAACAAAATGGTCTTCGATTGAATGCTAATTTTGTCAAGGCAATCTGCACGTTAGGCATTTATGCTGGTCCACGTGATGAATTTCAGCAGCGGTGCGGAAATGGTAAGGCAATTTACAGCAACGCTGATCGCTACGAGGGTGACTTTATGGCTGATCAAAAACATGGTAGTGGCAAGTATTCATTTATCAGTCAAGGTAAGAGTGAAGCTGATAAGCTAGTCGAACAAATTGTTACATAAAGGTATAGAGGTCAACAAAGTAAGTTAGATCACAAAGCAATATAAAACATTGCACGCAAACTACAAATTAGTACACATGTTGTTCGTGGTATTATTGAATATGATTATTACCCATGCTATCACGGAGATTATGTACATAATATGCGAACAGGGTGTGGCATTATGAAGAACAAAGACGCGTCATTGTACAAGGGTGAGTTTTGTGAGAACAAACGTCATGGACATGGAGTCTTTTATTACGTTAATGGCGACATATTCTCTGGAAACTGGGAGAACAACCTCAAGCATGGATTTGGCACTTACCGTTTCGCTGATGGTAGTGAGTATCGTGGTGAATGACAGCGAGGTGTGTTTGTAGAAGGACAGTGAATTTTGTCAGATGGCACTTATTACGAGGGTAAGTTTGACCTTAAAAATAGACCTTTGGACAAAAAAGCTATAATGTACTTCCCTCGTCTACACATTAGCCAAAAGGGTGGTTTTGTAAATGGGAAATGACTTCCGTCAACACAACTCACCCTATGTAACGATGCACCTGCTAAAGGAATGGTATGGGTATAGTAAAGATCTGTAAATCCGTAATATACAAACAAAAAAATGTTCTTTCAATAACTTAAAAACAGTCACTGTGACCAAAAATTACAACTTGTATATTTTTATAGACTGTCATATGTAAGTTATGACTATTCCTACACTTGTTAGTTTATCAACTAGTTCTTAAATTTTAATTTGTTTTTTTATGCAAAAATTTAAATATATTCATGAAATTAATTTGTTGAGAATTTTATAAAAAAATATCACAGATGTAAAAAAACAGCAACAACAATCGACAACACAAAATGTATATATACTTCTATACCTAGCTTGCTTTTCTGCGAGAAAAAAAAAAGGTTTGTGCCGCACATGCACACATATATTGTTTAATGTATTGGATATGTATATTAATTAGTATAGCATCTTTACAAATGAATGATGCATACAACTTTACTTATACGCCACACAAAGTTTTTACAATAAGTGCTTCCTTAATAAGAAAACGCAAAATTCTTTACTTGTACTGTTAAAGTAATTAGAAGTAAAAAAATGGGTCAATCAATAAAAATCTTTTCCGTCCTCCATTGACGAAAAGCATTACATAAATAATATGAATGTATTTTCTAAAAAATTTGTCATGTATAATTTATTTATTTTCTTTACTTTTCTTTTGGTAAAAATAATAATTATAATTACACAAAACTATTTTTTTACTTCTCAAAATTATTTTGTCAAAGAAAAATATTTACTTGTTTATTGAGGAAAAAGCAGTAAGTAAGCACGCAAAGGTAAATATCAAATATAACATTTGTTATTGGTGTCGTATAGTTAGCAGTAATCTACATATATATATATATATTTCTTATTATTTTGAAGTAAATCTATTCAGGTAAATTAATTTCATTAAATCACACAAGATAAGCAATTATAGTCACAATGGTGTACACTCGTTGGAAGTGTGATCGAGTACCGATTTTTGGGCTGAAGCTGTTCACCGAAATTTACCCTATGCCAACATTATTTTTGCTTTACGCTATAATTTTCTTGCATAAACACTTCAGTTATTGCTCAGAAGAAACAGAGCGTCGCAAAGGATGGTGGGTGGGCTATCCATACTGGCGTGATCCTATTGCGCGCCGAAATGAAGCCAAATATAAACAATTAATACTCAATAACAACGTAGATATTACTGACCCAAAATGGACAGGATGCTCAAAGGCGCAGCTTGAGCGACTTCGGCTGATAATTTAAAGAGATAAACACTCTCTCTTGACTCAATCAGTTCTTTTTTTTTTTGAATGTCTGTTTTTTTCAGGTATGCTTTTTAGTAAATGTAGTTTTACAGTTGATGCTTTACTTTGATTTACATTGTTCAAGCTCAAACTATTTACTTTGCATTATATATATATATATATATAATGAAATTTTATTTTCTGTTAAGCATTTAGTTTAGAGCCAGAGAATACCTAGTACAAATTATCTGTGGTTTAAAATACTTACTTTATTTTATTTTCAGCTTTCGATCAAGTGCTGTAGTTGAAGAAGTAGCAGGAATACTACTTTTGTTACTGTGCAAATTATACAAATTTGTTACAAACAATATTGAATCAGCAGAAAGAGAAAATTTGATAAAGGAAAGATGTGTTACATATCGTAAACAGAGAAACTAACGCTATAAGTATGTTGTCAAATTATAATTTGCTTTACACACACACAAAAAAGAACTACAATCTACAAAAAATATTTGTATGTCATTTATTGTAATATGATTATTCATAAAGTACAAACGCATTTAGCATAAAATATATTTTTTTCCAATTATTTAGTATTTGAAATTTTAACGTAGGTAGAACGTAATACTTTTTTTTTTTTTTTTTTTTTGAGAGAAAATGTGAACTAACAATTTATTTTTTCTTTAGCGGCAGTTATCATACAGCAAATGAATAAAGTAAATTCTTGTAAGACTACAAAGTGTTTTGTTAGAAAAAACCAAGACTATCAACAATAATTGAAATCATGTATTTCACCAATAAATTTGTAGTTACAATTCATTTCTTTCCTTTTGTGTGCGTTGAAATATCAAGTAATGGAGAATGATGTTGATAAGCATTACAAATTCCACTATGCCCAATCATTTAATTCGTACACTTTTTCTTTTCCTAATGTGAACAGTAATTGAAATTATACTTTTTTTTTCTGAACAAGTTTAGTAGCGCAAGTTGACACATATTTTACTAAAAAACATTTATACACCGACTACATTACCTTCTGTTTCACACATTTATATAAAATCAAATCACCTAATACTATCAAGCAGTCACGATAATATATATATATTTCCATCAAGTACAAGGTGCACAAAAATACAAATATAATTTCTTTTTTGTGCTTTAATACATTTTTCAAATATTATTTTAGTCTTATCGTTTCTTCATAGTCGGAGAAACAAAAATAGAATCTTAATAAAAACAAAAATAAAAGAAAGCTTATTGCCTACACAGATAAATAGACACCGTTTTCTATTTATAAATTAATAATATATAAAAAACCACCCGATGATAAACCGCGGAATAATGTGGATCAGGTCTTATTATTTTTCTATTATCGTTGTAGCAAGTATTTTGCTTATTTGCAACAACACATATCTAGGAAATGGAGAAAATTTGCGACGATTGATATAAATTCATCCTAATGAGGATAAGGTTACGATTGTTAACTTTTCAGTTCAACTGCATCGTGTTTCAATACCATTATAGCAATGTTAACTTGTTAAAAAACATACATAAGAAAAAGACGATAAAAGTCATCACAGTCGCAAAAAACATGATATGAAGCATAATAAGTAATCAGAGTAAATTAATTCTATCAAGTAAAACCATATAAATGATTAACACATGCCTAATGCTAAAAATGATAATTGGCCGAATACGCAATCAATAAGTCGTAATAACGGCAACATAAAAAGTGAAGCATGTTTCTTTCAGTATACTGGTCGATTTTACGCCTTTGACGGTGCTATTGGCAATACCCATGGTAATGAATCTACTATCGGAAGCATTCCACTCCTACCTGGACCTGTTATTCATCTTGAACCTGGTGGCAAGTTAGTGTTTTCATTGCATAACAAATTAGGCAAGTAGGCGAACTGGTCAGCTGCTGAGAAGCCAAGGGGTAGTTATAACAAACTACACAAGGGTAAAAACAATGCTGACAGTTCTGACAGTAACGTAATTAGCTCGACTGCCAGCAGCAGCACTACTTCACCGATATCATAGATGTACACGTATCACGATCCAAATTACACAAATTTGCACACTCACGGCTTACACGCAGACCCAAAAATCGACAATCCTTTTATCTCCATCGCACCAGGTCAAGTTCATGTGTACAAGTTACCTATTCCACGCGAGCATATGCCAGGTTTGCACTGATATCACACACACTACCATGGCTCTGTGTATTACCAGGTAATGGGTGGTTTGTTTGGTCCGTTGGTGGTAAATGAAGGAAATTTGATGACTTCGCCACACTACCCATTCACACACATGCCATCGCATTACCTTGTCATCAATCTTTACCGATTAACCAACTCATCTAAGTGTGACGGCAAGACATTTTCGTAGATTGAGGCAAACATTGGCACAAACGTTGCGGCGTCACCCGCAATTGTCGATCATGACGGTCATACGCATCAACTGCCTGCTGATTTATTTCTCGTAAATGGGCAGCATAGACCAACCCTGCGTTTATTGAATGGATAGCCTACCTTTTTGCGCATGTTGTACGCTGCTGGCTCGTGCTTTGTAAATGTCAGTTTGCCCAAAATGTGTGATTATCACATCACTGGTTATGATGGTGTGCAACTGGCAAAGACAAAACACGTAAAAGAGCATTGATTATACTTCACTACTGCAACACGTATTGAGCTTATTGTGGAGTGCCACAGTGAAGGTTTAGGTGCGGTGCACGATGTAAATGATAAAGATGATGTACTCTTCTACATTGATGTGCACGATGCAGAGGTGCAAAGTGTGCGCACGCAGAATGGGTTTAGTCAGAAATCGATAAAATAACGCCGTAAGTAGTAGTAATAATTGTTATTATAGTAGGAGTAAAAATAGTAAGTGTAGTAGCATCTATAATAAAGAAATGATAAACAGAGATAGTAACACCATAAAAAGTCACATACGTAATAGCAAAAATAGGTGAAAGCAAAAAAGTAAACTCACAAATAGTCTGCACAAACTTCAAATGCAAAAAGTGAAAAATCAAAGAGCAAACTGAAGTATCCTCTTTTATTAACAAATAAAGTGCCTGATTACCTTTCCTTGTAATTGCCGCGCAGCTTTAGCCGTGATGTATCGCTTTCTCAGCGTGATTTGTAAGACGTTGACCCCACACCGTACTACGTGTTGGGCCAAGGCACAGACTGTAGTTCACTAACATCATCTGACACGTGCCATTACGAACATTTTATGGGCCCAGCTGGGCTGGCACTGGAAAAGTACAATGGCTTTACCGTACCCATGTACAGTGTGGTGACCGCTAAATTGTTTGGTGACCCAACCGATGACGTGCCTCATCCGTTTCACTTTCATGTAAATCACTTCAAGGTTATCAGCTTTACGCCGCGTCCAGGTGGGCAGCATGCTAATCAGACACTTGAGATGTACGGTGTAACGATGAACGAGTACCGCGATACCGTTCCTGTGCTTGATGGGGAGACTATCGTACAGTGACAAACGGCCAGTTATGATGGTGAGATTGTTTATCATTGTCATAACCTGGTGCATGAAGATCGTGGAATGATGGTGTCTTACTACGTGCTCCCTAACAACTTTGATGAGAATGTCGGTAACAATAATTAAAAAAATGATAACCGTGAAAGTAAAGAGAGCGGTAGTACGTCGTAATTGTAGTCCAGTGCAACATTTACACAAAATAAAAGTGTTGATGGCAAAAGCGCATTTTATGCAAAACGAAATAAGAGCAATAACAGTAATAATGGTGTTGTTAATGATGATGATAACGACGACAGCAATTTACCAGATACAAGTGCACGACATAAAGGCAGAGGTTACTACTTGATACTAGCCATACTATTTTTTGTACTTTGCGGTGTTGCACTGACAATTCAGTGTATTCGTGAACGAAATCGATCCTTGTAGACCATTGCACGGTTACGCACTCAGATGGCAGGACAACCGAGTGCACTTAGTGCTAATGAAAAAAATCCATTACTACCAACGAGTGCAAGAAAGTCTGAACCTGCTACCTTGCCGAATGTTCCACAGCACCAATCTTCAAAAGTAGATCAAGTACGACTTTTTACCGATTTTTAAACACATAGTCGTAAATAGTAATTGTTGTAAAATAAACCAACAAAGCACATAAATAATTAAATGTTATTAATTTTGAATTGAACAGTATAAAATAAAGAAAAAAAGATCAACACTTTATAAAAACTTATTTTCTTTTTTGGTTATATTATTGTATTACATATATATGTAATTATCTTTGACATTAGCTATTTACTCGTATCTGATTAGCTAAATTGTTATGTTTAAATATATAAAAATTTATAGTACTTTGTATATAAGATTGTAACATATCTAAGAACTGAAATAGTAAATACATCAATAAGAAGAAAAAAATTCACATCAAAATTTACACATATATATACATGCATATACAATTTTGCTCTTTAGTTTTATTATTTTTACACGATTGCACATTATTATTATTAATTTTCTGGAATGATCAATACTAAACGTAACTCACAATATAGTAATTACACTAACTTTCCATATACACGCACTCATATTTCTTTTCTCAAATTACTAATCCAAAATGAAAAATATTTTTTTATCATTACATTACATATACACTCACACACAAACTGTTACGGATTAGCAGTAAATTACTTTGCGAAAAGAAAAAGATATAACTAAAGCGTAGAGAAAGAAAATCTTGATAATGTTAGCAGTTATATATTTTATATCACTTTATTCTAAATTAATAAATAATATATTCTCTTTATCAATTACAATTTTTTTTTTTCATCTCTCGTAGTGTTGTTTACTCCAAATGCATGGAATAAGCTTAAATACTAACTTTGCTTTTAATATTTTCTTGATAAATTTACACTATAAGTAATTTTTTTTTTATTAAGATAATTCAGGTACAAATATATATAGTTCTTTGTTTTATCGTGCAAAAAATTGTTATATCGATTTGCTATAATGTTTAAGAATTTGTCGTTTTCAGCCCCTACCGTCTCGAGACAATATAAACGTTTAACGACTGTAGCGTAGCGAACACGCGCAAATGCTTCACAGCGAGCAACGTACAATAATACTATCAATCAACTGAATAAGTTGCAAAAATATAAATACCATCGCACAAATGTATTAACAAAATAAAATAGGTTTGATTCACCTTAAACACAATCAATGCACTTGTATAGTTGTGCTTATTACAATAATGACAGTAAAATTAATACGTTCAACAATAATACTTGCTCTAATTTCCGAAGTAACAACAATACTTAAAGTGTTAATAATGATAATAATGATGTGCGATCTGGTCGTCAAAAACGGCAGGTGTTATACGATGATATCGATGCTCAATGTGGTGAAAGCCGAATCCAGATGTGATTTAACTAGTTAGTTCACTCCGCTTTACTAAAGTATGGTCCACCATTACCAGCATAGTTTGCCGCTAGCAATCACATCGTGAGCTCATCCTACACACCATGACATTAGTAGAATAAGCTATATGGTAGTAACGCTAACACCAATACTAGAATCTCAGAAAAAAATCGCAAGACGTATACATTGTACTTTCACGGTGGTATTATTCGACGTGTGTCAGCCAACACACTGCACAGCAAAGAGCAAACTAGAGGTACAAAAATGCAAAAAAATAATGACGATAGAGGGGCAGATGGCAAAACGTTTGTCTTCTACGATGAAGTTCCGTTAAAAACGCATGAACTATATAGCATCATCAAGAAGCTAAAGCCTAATTTTAATCTTGTGTAGGATTGCGATAACGTACCATTTGCGTTGTTAATCAAAAACTGCCCATATTTTCGTGTATTTGGCGGTAAGATTCGCTACACACGATATCTTTATCGTACCTCACATGCTACTTTACAGCAACATGATGGGTATAATCATGATAACCTTGATGATGATAATAAGAGCAATACCAACAGTAGCAAAGGCTCAATTGAGGTTTCTATTGCAAAGTATAAGATGCGTGAAGTTCCTTCATTTGACAACATTCGTCAAGGTCCTCAACCATGACTGTTTCGTCGATGTTAAAAGTTACACACAAAATGCTGAAAATAAATTTTTGATTTTCTCCTCACATATTTGTCAGACACATTCACAATCACACATACACACCTTTACATCATTTTTTTTGGTAAAATATTGATATACGTTTATAATACAATTTCTGTGCAATTCACTTCTTACCTTTCTTTTTATTTTTTTTTGCTATATTAACTCTTGATAGCTAATCAAGTCTATTTGTACTTTACCAGTCGTTAAGAAGAATAAAATAACAACAACAACAACAACAGCAATAATAACAGCAATTGTGTGTAATATCACAAACTTCTTTTAATATAATTGTTATCGTACACAAATACCTTTACCTGTATTGTTAACATTTTACAATAAACTATTAATTCTTGATGAACAACGAGGTGATTACATCTGCGATTGCAATCGTAAACGCCAAGCGCATCTGGCGCGGTGGGTCTGCCTTTGACGCTACACGCGATGCCACCTATAATACTAATAATGTCAACGGTAATGGTGATAATAACAATAATAATATGATCATCGGTGCCAATAATGAGATAACTGACACTACTCATAACGATAGTTGTATTGAATGCACAAACGAAATCAGCTACCCTGCAGACGTGGACGGGTTATTAATTATCAATGGTACGATTGCCTTTATTGGCTCCAGCAACGGTGTACGTGAACGATTTGACCACCTGGCACGTTTAATTCAATTGTTACCCAACACCCCACGTGCCGTTTGCCATGGACGAAGTCGAGTCCCCTTTGCACGGTTAATTGACTGCCATCATCGTAGTGCCATATTCCCAGGTTTTATTGATTCGCATGTACACTTCTTAGACGGTGGGCGACAACTCATGTCGGTTGATTTAAGTTATGCCGATTGCAGGACAAGTTTTATTGCCACACTACGTCGCTTTGTGGTGTAACATGACATTATGCACAATAACAATTACTATCACGTCCATAACGATGTAAGAGGATAACATGATAACCATAATGGGTAATCGCACCACATTCATTCCGTTGGTAATCTGTGTGAGGAGCCTGAATGACTCTTTGGTTGTGGTTGAAGTGAGACGGTGCTCGGTGGTTGGCCGTCACGTGATTGACTTGATGAGGTGTGTACGTGTGTACCGATGGTGATGTATTCGAAGGATATGCATTCATGTGTGCTCAACACCACGGCACTACGGCTGTGTCATTTACTTCCACCCCAAACACACGCACACCTTTCTGTATCTGCACATAATGTACAAGATGACAATGATAAATAAGGTAATCTGGCACATAATATATCGTACAGTGTAAATGGGAATGATGCATGCTATACTGAAGAGGCAAAAGAATTATTATATTAATAGGAGTAAGTTTTTGTTTTGCCAAGCATACCTGGTGGTAAGATTGAGACCGATGAAGATGGTATCGCAAATGGTCTACTACGTGATAATGCCAAACGAATCATTGACCGTTATGCACCAACTCGTGCTACACGTTAGAATCAATTCATGGCCCTTCAGTGTGCCTCGCGTTACATGTTATAGCGAGGATTCACCACTGTATTCTCCATGATGTCCTCTCGTTACTCGGATAACTTAAATGAAATACGCTTTTTGCAAGAGATGGAAGAGGCTGGCCAGATGCCAATTCGAGTTCGCTATGCGATTACACCAAATGAGATTACACCCTTTGTGGATGAGTTCTACAAGCCGTTAATACATCAACAAAACTCATCTACTGCTATTCATGTTTCACCAATCAATTATAACCACGAAGACGACAACAGTAATGGTAGTAGTAGTAGTAGTAGTAACTCGTTATCTATGTGTACGTGTCATCACGTGGACTTTACCGCGCCATTTCGGTTTACCAAGTTACCAATTCATGCTGGAGGTGGGTATTGCATTTTGGGTGCGGTCAAGTTGATCAGTGATGGCTCATTAAGCTCCCACACCGCGGCCATGACACGACCGTACCAATACGACGTCGGCACCGATGGCGATTTAAACAGTGAGATGGATGAGGTGGCAATCGCACAGTGGTTGCATTAACGCTTCCCTCAGTGTGAGTGTGGGTTGTTATTGCTCTCTCAGCAACAACTACGTGAGGCCATTCACACCGCACATGAACATGACTTACAGTGTTGCATTCATGCTATTGGTGATCGAGCAGTGGCTATGACAAATAAAGTGTTAAGTGAGTCGGCCAACTGACTAAAACAGCGAGCGTCGTCATCATAGCAGTAGTAGTAAAAGAAGTAGTACCGTTAAATAAGTCAGTAACACAATAAATTACAAAACGCTACCGCTGTACCATCACACACAAATAAATCATTGACTGTCTCATCAATTGAGTTATCACGACGTCAGTTTCGTTTATCACCGCGTTCACGTGTTGAGCACTGCCAGCACATGGCTAATATTCGCAAAGAGTTAGATCGAATGTCAACGCATAACATTATCGCCTCCATGCAACCGTGTCATTTATTGTTTGATGGCGATTATGTTTAATCTTTGTTGGGGTCTCATCGCAAAGACAAATCCTACCTCTGGGCCACACTGCTAAAGCATCAGATTCACGTTGCACTCGGATCGGATTGGCCAGTAGCCCCCGCAGACGCCAATGATGGACTTCGTGGTGCGGTAACACGGGTTCCAGATGTGATGTCCTCCATCGCGGCAGAGGCACGAGCGTTACAACAGCAACAGTAACAACAACAGCAACAGCATAATAATCAAAAAATGCAGCAAACAACGTTAAGTAAAGATAATCAACACGATAATGACGACATTTCTAACAAGTGTAACACACTGCCTACGATACCTGTAAATCGTACGTTGCCCCTTCATTCGTCCAGCATATCATCATAGTAATAAGATACTGCTGTACATGAGGAGTTGCAGACCATTCGTCGAAAATATCACGCGGTCTGAAATGCGGCATAGTGTGTGTCCATGGAGGTTGCACTGAGAATGTACACCTACGAGAGTGCCTATGCGGCCTTTATGGAGGATGTCGTGGGCACCATTGAGGTTGGCAAATGAGCCGATGTGGTCGTTTTTGCAGCGGACTGACTTGATGAAACGGAGCAAACAGCGCTGTACACCGATGAGGTACACGGTAACGGACTTGGTGGTGATAGTCAAGCACAACATAATAACCAATGTCGTTGGTGAAGACCAGGACGTGAGCCGCAGACATAGTTTACTATTGTGGGTGGTGTGATAGAGTACGAGCGAGCTACTTCAACAAGTTAAGCATAACCGAATTGAACAGAAAATAAAAGCTAAATCATACATACAAAAATATAACTTTACAAAAAAATATTTTCAAACACAATTTGTTGCCAAAAAAAATATAAATAAATAAAAAGTACATTTTTTAGCGTAAATGCTCTGTGTCTTATTACTTTATAAAGAAAACATTTAATGATGATAATGTTGTTAATTTGTTTGTGTAATACATACATTTTCTTTAACAAATTGTAAGATGCAATAAAATTAAAATTTATAATACATAATTTAATAAAATAGAGAAAAACAACAACTAGCAGCAACAACAAAGACAATAACAGCAAAAAAATAATACATTTGTTTGTCTAGGAATTAAAAATTTTTAAAGTTTTTTTCAATAACATTTCATAAAATATAATTAAATAAAGCAAATATAATTTATATTTTGATATACTCTGATCACTTTTTCAATTATTTCTTTTAAGATTAGTTACATTATTTAGCATGCATACATGGTTTTAACAATGTGCACTATTTTTTTCTTTTTTGCCAGCATTTATGTAGCGAACAGATAATTTTTTTTTTGATATACAAACTACATAAATATTAAAAAAAAATAATTATTTTTGATAATGTTGTATTAACATTATAACATCAAGTGTTATATTTATATCAATGTTGTAAAATATTTTATTAATATTTATTTTTGTTTTTTTTATAATTTAGTCATAATATGCCGTTTTCAGGAATCAATTACATGAAAATAATCAAAGGAACTTTATAAATAATTATTAGCTATATTACACCTACTGTAAAAAAAATAGTTTAATATTAGTAAATATAATGTATATTGCAATACAGCATAATTATCTTTTATAAAAATTTAGTAGTGTTTCGCCTATCGCATCGAAACTATAGCCATGTTGTATAACACCCTTTCTTTAACGTTAAAAAATACATAATAATCTTCTCATTATCTCATGTTATGTTATAAGAAAAACCTAATTCTGTTTTGTTGTTCTATTTGACATTTATATATGTGCTTAATGTAATAATTCGAAATAGAAAGTAAAAAAGAAAATGAGAATTACGGATGTGAAAAATATCTCCTATACATAGTTGGAAAAAAATTATGTATATCTGATGTTTCAAAGTAGTAATAATTGAGAAAAACATGTGCTGTGTAACTTATAATACCAAAAAAAAATTAAAAAAACTATTTTTTTTTAAGTAAAAAACTTATACTGTCAAAAAAATCTTTGCAGAAGATGTGTGAAACGTATTTGATAAATGTTACTATTAAAAACATAGCAGTAAAAGTTATTTATTGAGTTTAGAAACTTTGTTATTGATAAAATAAACTTTGAAAAAATTATTTTAGAAAAATGTTTATATTGTAATTGTCTAGCTGCACATAAACTTGTGTTAGACTGGAAATGTTATGCTTATTTTCTACATCTTTCATCTGTTAATTATTGACACAATTTTTTTTTTTTCGAATAAATTTAAATTAATTTCTAATTATAAAGTTTTTTACAAGTTAAGTCTACCTTAAATATATATAAGTAATCAAAAACGAACATTATTTTGCTAAAATTTTAACTCTGTACCACACAGCACAGTATTAAACATAATAAAACTATTAACTTTAATACTTTTCTAAAAGAAGACCGTTAGTTATTACCTTAACTAATTGATTTTAAAGTAAGAAAAAATAAACTACATAATAACAATATTATATTTATTTAAGTTAAAAAAAATTTGGAATTACTTTTCTTTGAATTGTCAATATATTAAAAGTTATATTATTCAATTAAAAAAATATTAAAAAAATTAGCAGAGTAAATAAAGCTTACCAAATCTTGATTATCAAAAAAAATTTAAAAAAAAAATAAAGTCGTTCAACATAAATTTGTTTTACTTCTGAAATTTTACTAAAAACTACAAAAAAACCCACCCACCCACACACACACACACACACACACACACATACACACACACACACACACACACACACACACACACACACACACACACACACACAATGGAGGACAGTACTGAAACACGCCAACAGCGCTAGGCGGAAAAGATGCGGAAACTTTGTATGGAGCATGTCATTCGAAACAGCTTTTTCCTTTGGATGCTTGGCTTCATCAACAACTTTCATTATTGTTTAGTCAATTCGGCAGCAAAATAACTTGCTGGAGATTATGGATTCAAACAACTCGTCGCACTCATTTCGTGGTGTAATATCTTTTTTGGCATGTTTGTAAAAGTTTTATCAATTCTAGTCGGCACACACATTTCGTATAGTGTGCGAGTAACTGCAACGGCCTTATTATCACTTATTGGAGTGCTGCTTGTCAGCTTTGCAGGCGATATAGGAGGAAGTAATAACACCGCGTCTTTTCTTATTATGCTTATTGGTGTTGTGTTTGTCGGAAATGGTTATGGTGAAATTTCTATCTTAGCCTATCTACAACGATTTCCTAATAACACTGTTGGAGCATGAAGTTCTGGCACAGGAATTTCAGGTGTAATGTCAACACTTATTTATCTAGGTTTAACAAGTGCAGGTGTGCCAAAAAATCGTGTTTTCTTAATCTCTGTTCCATTGATTGCTATATACATGTTATCTTTTCTAGTAGGAATGCTAGCTCCTCACAAAGTTGCAATTATACATCACGTTAATGGCACAACTTCACGACATACTATTCCATGGGGACGAGAAGAGTAATTTATGGATAAGCTACGCAACAAAGCAGAAGCTGAAAATGCTGTAATCGATGACGACTATGCAATTGAAATGATGACAAATATTCGTGGTTTATCATGGCGTAACTTTCCTCATGCTGTACGTAAAGATGAAATTGAAAATCAGTTCGATGAAAATGGTGAACCTCTCGACGACCTGTACTATCCTATCTGTCGCTTGGTATGCGGGCATTGTGCGCGTGAAAATCCATTTCGTACTTGGTGACGCCATAATGCGAAAATTATGATTATGATGCATAATAGTATGCTTTACCTCTATTTTAACCTTTGTGTTGTTTATATATTTGAATACTCAGCTCAATTTATGGCGCCTTTCAGTTTTTACTGTGATAAGAGCTGGCCTAAAAATTGGTGGATTAAGAACTCATATCCTATTTCACAGCTGTGCTACCAGCTTGGTGTACTTGTTTCCCGAAGTTCACTACTATGTATAAAGATTAGTGCTGTAGGAGTGCTTTCAATTATACAGCTAGTAAACGCTATTGGTTGGCTTGTTCAAGCAAAAGTTCTGTTTATTTCCGCTAAATCTAGTTATCATTTACAAATAAGACTGTGCTTTTTGCTTTTTGCATGGATGATATTTGTTGGACTAATGGGAGGCGCATCATATGTCAATGTGTTCTATCTTGTTCTTCGACGTTGTGATAAGAGCTAGCGTGAACAAGCTAATGATGCTGTTGCTGAATATTTAACTCAAGCTAAAGCACAGCAACGTGAACCTGCGAATGAAGAGAAGAAGAGTAATGACGATATAACTGAGGATCTTGTACAGAAAGCTGAAATTGGGTCACACTCTGATGATGAAGACAGTGATAGTCTTGTACCACGAACACAAGAAGAAATGGATTAGGTTAATGAAATTCGTACCAAACTCCATGCTATCTGGCAAGAGCGACGTGAAATGGGTATGAATTTAGGCGTATTATATTCAGCCATCGGTATCACGTTAGGTACATTGCTCGATGTGATTTTTACTAGCACGCTCAATTTGGGTAAAGAAAGTTGTTAAAGATATATTATGTTTATAAAAAAAATTAAAAGATTTTAATTTTAAATTAATTGTTGTTTTATTGATATCTCTTTTCACGACTCAATTAAGATTAATATAAATTTTTACATTTATTTATATTTAATATTTATATAAATTTAAGCGACCTCAAGATTTCTCTTCGTCTAACAAAAACGTATTTCAAGTAGATTAACAAATATATTTTCACGACAAATAATACATTTTTTTTATCATAAAACTGTAAATTCGTTTATAAAAAAAAATCATCGTTTTTCTTGAAAATGTTTACTGCAGTGTTTTGTGCTTGGCCAACAGCAATTACAATTACTTTTCTAGTTTGAAATAAATGAAGGTGTTTTCTGTTTGCAGAAGTTTTTGCAGTTTTTATTAACATTATTATTTAATCTTCACTACAATAAGAAATAATAAATGTCCTATATTGAATTTCCTCACTAAATTAAGTTTTAGCTGAAAATTTGATAGATAATTTCTTGCTATCAAAAACATAGATTTTTTTAAAGATCAGCAGCAACGGTAAACAGTTATTTTTGAATATCTTCTTTCTAGTGTCATATTTATGTAATTATAAGAAATTACTTTCAAAAATTTGATTTTATTGTTAAAAAAAATTAATTTATCTTGTATAATTTTAGTGCCTTGTCCTCACTCCGTCACCCCTCCCTCATATATTTTCCCTTATGTTATAAAAAATTTATTTTCAAATGAATGTCAGTTCTTTTACTAAAAAAATAAATACAGTTGTCACTCACTTATTCCAAAAAGAAAGAACAATGAACGAACTGTAATTATAAATTTTTTTTTACGTGAAAGAAATGTTACACTAATTTATTGGTGTAAGGAATACAATTAATATTTATAAAAAATTTTAAGTGCATTTTTAGAATAAATATGTTTTTATATAAACAGGCTAAAAAAAAAATTCATCTTACATTAAGAACATACATATTATTGCTATCAAATATTTTTACTGTCATATTTAACAATCTTCAATTTATGGATTGCACCATTTACAAATTTTCACTTATTTTACTTGAACGTTATAACAGCTAATAAATTTATAATGTTTTACTCCGTTTTTAATTTATGAAAACGAATTATAAAATAATTACTAAATCAAAACTAATTATACTACTTTTCTTTTTCTTTAAAGTTTACTACATTGAGTATATGAATAAGATACTAATTATAAATGAACGAAGTAAATAACTGAGGTAAAAGAAAAAAAATTTATTAGATGAAAAGTAATTAATATTATAAACAAACTTTCTTAAAAACTTATTATTTAATAATAATAAGAATGTATAGGTGCTTATATAACCGACAAAAACTTACACTTGATTGGTTGGTGAATTAATGTTTTAAAAAAAATTTTATTTGAATTGAAAAGACAGAAAGTTGATATAAAAACACAGATAAATATATTAAAGGTAAGTAGAGTAAACTACTATCAGTGATAAAATGATTGGTTAACATGATGTCAATAAAAAAATAAAATTGTATGTACATTGTTCTGTTTATAGTATAAGTGTATGCACAAACGTATTCGTACACATGTCCGACGAACAATTTTTTTTTAAAATGACAGTTTTACAAAAAAACTATTTCACAAAAAGTTGTAAATATATATAACACAAATCTCGATCATTGGAACAAACGTATTTTAACAAAAATCATATTTATGTTACTCTTAAATAAAACAACTTATATAAAATGTAATCTGAAAAGCAAAATTGATAGAATATGGTTTGAATAAGGTATATTAGTTTTATTAGACGGTACCACGTCTATCTTTTCGACGTATACAAAAAAATAATAATACGTGCTGCACTTGAACGATATTGTATGTTAAGATTAGCCAAGATTGTAAATTCGAAGCACAACAATTTTAACTTTCCTATAAATTTTATTTTATGAATTTAACTGGCAAATTTTTAATACTGTCTTTGAATGAGTGTTTCTTACTTTGTTTATAAAAAATTACTTTAATTTATATAGTTATAAATTTGTTTTTTATCATAATTGTGTTCACGCTAAAAACAAACAGCGACATTTCTCATCCGTGTTAAGGTACATATAATAGTCTTTTTAGATTTACAGATTGAAATTATATATGAATAATTTTATGGAAAAAGAAAGCAAATAACATTTGTTACAATACTCGTGAGCATATAAATAAGAAAAATTGTTTATTTCCTTAATTTCGCTTTACAATTATATGTATATTTTACAAATATAACACAAAATTACATAAAAGCTCTTGTAAGGAAAAATAACAATTTTAAACTATTATTACGAAAGAATAGTACAGCTGACAGTATCACCGATACACAAGAATAAATTAATTTCTGCCTCAATGAAAACTTATAATTCAGAGTGTTAAATTATTTTACTTTTACATACTACAAGTGATTATTGATAAAAGATTTTAATTTGTTTATTTGTAAGTCAAGTAAATTAAACATTTTGTTTTAATATATTGTTTAATTTAAAGTAGTTGTAAATACAAATTCACAGTAATTGCATTTACTTACTTTTATAACATATTTATAATAATATGATCTACATTTTTATCATTTGTTGGAAAAAAGAAAAAGACTTTTTTTTGTAGTAAAATTATTATTTTTGAAATGATATATGGCAGGCGTGAATGATAGCATATACTTTTGTTTTACAATATAAAATTTACAATATCGACAAAATCAATTTGTAGTTAAAATTTCTACTTATTTTCTTTCTTTACTTTACTTTTTCTTTTCTTCAGAAAACTTAATTAAGATTATACTTTGCAATAAAACCTAATATAAATTCTTTATTTTAATCTTTCTTGAAAAAAAAGTTGTAATCAAAACATAATTTTTTTTTGCCATAAATACTAATTTTCAGTAAAATAGAAATTAACAAGTACAACAATACTGATTGAACAACCTTTCAATCAAACCTTAAAAAAAAATAAATAAAAACTATTATACAATTTAGTTTCAAAAGCATTTTTTATAAGGAAATACTCAAATCTTTTTTTAATTTTTATTGCTGTAATTAATTATTTTAAGTAAGAAAAATGAACAGTGAAAAAAAACCCGAAAAAAATTGAATAGAAGAAGATGTGACTGCCAACATGTAAAATACAGCTGACAATCTCAATCAGACAGAAGGCGATATAAACAGGACACGGCAGCAACGTGAAGCACAGGAAATGCATGACATGTGCATGAAGCATGTCATTCGCAATAGTTTCTTCCTATGGATGATAGGATTTATTAACAATTTTCATTACTGTATGGTTATATCAGCTGCAAATGATTTGGCAGATGGTTACGGATTCAAACGACTCGTCGCACTTATTTCTTACTGCGATATCTTTCTTGGTTTATTTGTCAAATCGCTTTCTATATTGGTGGGAACTCATGTATCGTATAACGTACGTGTAACTGTGACAGCGAGTTGCTAGTTAATTGGTGTATTACTTGTCAGCTTTGCAGGTGATATAGGAGGAAGTAATAACACCGCGTCTTTTCTTATTATGCTTATCGGTGTTTTGTTTGTCGGAAATGGTTATGGTTAAATTTCTATTCTGGCGTATGTACAACGATTTCCTAATAACACTGTTGGAGCATGAAGTTCTGGCACAGGAATTTCAGGTGTAATGTCAACCCTTATCTTTCTTGGTTTAAGTACAGCGGGTTTGAATGACAAAGAAATATTCTTGTGCACTATTCCTTTTATCATAATTTACTGATGCTCATTCATGTTCGGTATGCTAGCTCCTCACAAAGTTGCAATTATGCATCACGTTAATGGCACAACTTCACGACATACTATTCCATGGGGACGAGAAGAGTAATTTATGGATAAGCTACGCAACAAAGCAGAAGCTGAAAATGCTGTAATCGATGACGACTATGCAATTGAAATGATGACAAATATTCGTGGTTTATCATGGCGTAACTTTCCTCATGCTGTACGTAAAGATGAAATTGAAAATCAGTTCGATGAAAATGGTGAACCTCTCGACGACCTGTACTATCCTATCTGTCGCTTGGTATGCGGGCATTGTGCGCGTGAAAATCCATTTCGTACTTGGTGACGCCATAATGCGAAAATTATGATTATGATGCATAATTCAATGTGGTATTTTTACTTTAATTTAGGCGTCGTTTATATATTTGAATACTCAGCTCAATTTATGGCGCCTTTCAGTTTTTACTGTGATAAGAGCTGGCCTAAAAATTGGTGGATTAAGAACTCATATCCTATTTCACAGCTGTGCTACCAGCTTGGTGTACTTGTTTCCCGAAGTTCACTACTATGTATAAAGATTAGTGCTGTAGGAGTGCTTTCAATTATACAATTTTGTAATATGATTGGTTGGCTTGTTCAAGCAAAAGTTCTGTTTATTTCCGCTAAATCTAGTTATCATTTACAAATAAGACTGTGCTTTTTGCTTTTTGCATGGATGATATTTGTTGGATTAATGGGAGGCGCATCATATGTCAATGTGTTCTATCTTGTTCTAAAAAATTGTGATAAACGTGAACGTTACCAAGCTAAAGATGCTGTTGCTGAATATTTAACTCAAGCTAAAGCACAGCAACGTGAACCTGCGAATGAAGAGAAGAAGAGTAATGACGATATAACTGAGGATCTTGTACAGAAAGCTGAAATTGGGTCACACTCTGATGATGAAGACAGTGATAGTCTTGTACCACGAACACAAGAAGAAATGGATCAGGTTAATGAAATTCGTACCAAACTCCATGCTATCTGGCAAGAGCGACGTGAAATGGGTATGAACATCGGTTCTTTATATTCGGCAATCGGAACTATTATAGGTACATTGCTCGATGTGATTTTTACAAACACACTTAATTTGGGTAAAGAAAGTTGTTAAAGTTATAGACCATTAATATTTATAATGTGTTAGTTTTACCTCCCTTCTAATAATAATTTGAGAACAAATCCATTATTTTTTAATAATGACAAAAATATATTTGAAAAAAAATTTATTACCTGTATAAAACGATACTTTATTTTATTTAAGTTATAATCATCTTATTGTTTGTTTATTAATTAATTTTGTAAAACGTGAAAGTTCTTTTAATAGTTAATTACTTTATAAGTTTTAATTTCAAGTAAGGCAATAGTAACGAAATAAAGATTTATTTAAGTTTTGATAAGCCGGTGATATTAATGTTTTTTTATATAATAAAATTTCACTTTATTTTGTTCATTTCATTAATTAATTAATTTAACTGTATTTTGTTTTACTATTTACTAATAATTATTTTCATTTTAAATCATTTTGCCATTGCCAATTAAAATAATAAACGGATTGTTATTATGTATCAAATTTTTATTTAAAGCAAAAATACAACAATAATTATAATGCTTGATTGGAAATTAAGTGGATCATTAATATTAAAAAATTTAACAATTTTGATATATATTTTTTTATGACATTAAAAACTTTTCTTTTCTATCTATGAGCAAAAAAAAATTATTTATATTTTTCATAAATACTTTATGTATTTAGTATTGAAATTATATAATGAAAATTTATATTTATTACTTTTTTATGGAGAAGAATAGTAAGCGAAATAATTTGACAAAAATAATTGTAATAGGTGTGAATAGTAGAATATTTTATTTATAGCATGTATAAGTGTAGTGGTAATGCCGATAAGCAATATCACTCTATAATTATCCCTCTTCATAATTTTACTTACTTAATTTGTTTTGTTATACTGGCAAAGCTACATAACTTCTTTTTAATATTTAAGCAACTCTACTAATTAAAAAGACTAAATTACAACTATATTTATTTGAGGTGTATAGTTTTAGCTTAAACATAAAAAGGATCAAATTCCCTATGGACAATTACGACAATTGCAATCCCAACGAACGCGAGCCTGCTGTGTAGCAACAGCAGTTAATGCAGCCAACTTCTGGATAGCCAGAGTAATCTCGACAGCAACATGAAGCATAGTTGATGATCCAGCTCTGTAATGACCATGTAAAGCGCAATAGTTTCTTCCTATGGATGATAGGATTTATTAACAATTTTCATTATTGTTTGGTTACGTCAGCTGCTAACGCACTTGCTGAAGGTTATGGATTCAAACGACTTATAGCACTCATTTCATGGTGTAATGTATTTTTTGGCATTTTTGTGCGTATCATTGCTGTTTGTATTGCAACCCATGTTTCGTACAACACTCGAATTCTGATTACTACATTAGTTGGACTCATCGGCGTACTTTTAATGAGTTTTGCAAGTGATATTGGAGCACACAATAACACGGCAGCATTTATTATTATGCTTATTGGTGTTACACTTGTTGGTATTGAAAGTAGTTATGGCTAGAGTTCTGTTTTGGCGTATGTGCAGCGATATCCTGCAGATACTGTTGGAGCATGAAGTTCTGGCACAGGAATTTCAGGTGTAATGTCAACCCTTATTTACATTGGTCTACAAAGTGCAGGATTATCGAAGGAACACATATTCTTGATGTCTATACCGTTCTTCTTAATATACTGGTTGTCGTTTTAGATGGGAATGTTAGCTCCTCACAAAGTAGCTACTGTTACCAGACCTAATGGATCCGTAAAGCGACATGTTATTCCATGGGGACGAGAAGAATAATTTATGGATAAGCTACGCGCAAAATCGCAAGCGAAAGGCGAAGTTGTCAGCGATGATTATACTATTGAAATGCTTACCAACATTGTTGCTCTGTCATGGCGTAACTTTCCTCATGCCGTAAAGCAAGATGATAATGTTGATAACTAGTAATTCGATGAAAATGGCGAGCTGAAAGAGATGATCTTTACTTCCCTATTTGTCGCTTGGTATGTGGACATTGCGATCGAGATAACGGATTTCGTGCCTGGTGGCGCCACAATGCTCACATGTTGATCTTAATGCACAACAATTGGTTGTATCTGTATTTCAACCTAACTATAGTATATATCTTTGAATACGCAGCTCAATTTATGGCGCCTTTCAGTTTTTATTGTACTTTAGAATGGCCTGAAAACTTCTGAATCAAAAATTCTTATCTATTTTCGCAATTATGTTATCAATTTGGTGTACTCATCTCTCGAAGTTCATTATTATATTTGAAGATTAGTGCTGTAGGAGTGCTTTCAATGATACAGCTAGTAAACGCTATTGGTTGGCTTGTTCAAGCAAAAGTTCTGTTTATATCCGCCAAGGCACATTTTCATTTACAAATAAGACTGTGCTTTTTGCTTTTTGCATGGATGATATTTGTTGGATTAATGGGAGGTGCATCATATGTCAATGTGTTCTACTTAATTCTTCGACGTTGTGATAAACGTGAACGTTACCAAGCTAAAGATGCTGTTGCTGAATATTTAACTCAATCTAGAGCACAACAACGAAAAGTTGTAAATGATTAGAAGGACAATAAAGAAGCTAATCATGTTGTACAAGATATTGCGTAGAAAGTTGAAATTGGGTCACACTCTGGTGATGAAGACAGTGATAGTCTTGTACCACGAACACAAGAAGAAATGGATTAGGTTAATGAAATTCGTACCAAACTCCATGCTATCTGGCAAGAGCGACGTGAGATGGGTATGAACATCGGAGCTCTTTACGCATCCATCGGTATCACACTCGGCACTGTGGTTGATCTAATCTTTACAAACACACTTCACTTAGATAGTGGAGAGTGTACATTTAATTAAACGCCCTATAAAGTAATCACTAAAATATAATTTTACACCTATAATTAAATAATTTTTTTCATTTTAAAATTTGATAATTGATGGAAGAGTGAATTAATATGTTTTCATTTGTAGTAATTAGTTAAGTAATGAATTAAATAATAATTCTTGTATTTTAGATGTTGTTTGCAAAGTTCAAAGGTAATTTAATTAATCTTGTTATTGAAAATGTTTGATAAGGTGCAAATACTATTCGTTAAAATAGATTCTCTCTTTTTAACAAGTGTCAAACCCATCATTTCTATATACAATATAAACTAAAGCTGTTTGTTAGGTAAATACATTTTAAAAAAAAGAAATAGCAAGTGATCGTGAAACACTTTTTTCTACATGACATAATAATGCATAAAATAAATATCTTTTTAAAGATTATTTTTTTTTTCTGTTTACGATTACAATTGTGAACGTTTAAGAAATAGTAAAAGGTATAACTGTCATGTGCTTTGTTATTGTAAGTATTATAAATAACTATTTCATTTTAAGTATTTTCACTGTTAAAAAGAAACACTGTATTTAATATATATATATATACTCTCCCTCTCACTACGTTCATTTTATATAATTATTACTTCACTACCCTCACATTTATTTACATATATAAAACGTGTATTTATCAATTAAATTTTTAATTTGATAAATTGAATATTTGACACACAAAAATTAATAAACACTTTATTTGTTTAAAAAATAATAGAATGTTTTGATCTATATTTTAATGATTTTATTACCAAGAAAACGGTTACCTTTTTTCTTCTTTGAAGTAACAGAGACTTAATAATTTTTCTTCCTCCTTCAATTTTCAATAAACTTAAAACATTTTTTTTCTGATTTAAACAAATCAAGGTTATTCAAGTAGAAAAATCAATTAACAATTTATAAACAATAATTTTGTTCCATTGTTGTTCTATTACTTGTGGAGTGATAATATGATGAAAATCTTTAATTTTGTATAGAGCAAAGATGATAATAATAAAATATGTAGTGATTGTACGACAGCTATCGAGAACAGTGAAATTGACATAGTAGGTTTAGTGTTTTTATTTTTTTTAACTTTTATTTATTTACAATCTAACATAAACTGTTAGAAAGACATAAAGCATATAACCCTATTTAAGTTTAAGCAATCAAAGCAGAAAACATTGATCATTAAAATCAAAAAATATATGGGTGAAAAGTAATTAACTTGTCAAAAATGTTAATTTGGTATTTATTTTATATTTAATATTTTTTTTTAATTTATTTTTTTCCTACAAAAAAATTTACAACAAAAATTAGTGACAAATATATTAATCACTTTTCAGAAGGTAAAAATATAATTTATGATAATACATACACATTTTTCATAAATACTTTATGTATTTAGTATTGAAATTATATAATGAAAATTTATATTTATTACTTTTTTATGGAGAACAATAGTAAGCGAAATAATTTGACAAAAATAATTGTAATAGGTGTGAATAGTAGAATATTTTATTTATAGCATGTATAAGTGTAGTGGTAATGCCGATAAGCAATATCACTCTATAATTATCCCTCTTCATAATTTTACTTACTTAATTTGTTTTGTTATACTGGCAAAGCTACATAACTTTTTTTTAATATTTAAGCAACTCTACTAATTAAAAAGACTAAATTACAACTATATTTATTTGAGGTGTATAGTTTTAGCTTAAACATAAAAAGGATCAAATTCCCTATGGACAATTACGACAATTGCAATCCCAACGAACGCGAGCCTGCTGTGTAGCAACAGCAGTTAATGCAGCCAACTTCTGGATAGCCAGAGTAATCTCGACAGCAACATGAAGCATAGTTGATGATCCAGCTCTGTAATGACCATGTAAAGCGCAATAGTTTCTTCCTATGGATGATAGGATTTATTAACAATTTTCATTATTGTTTGGTTACGTCAGCTGCTAACGCACTTGCTGAAGGCTATGGATTCAAACGACTTATAGCACTCATTTCATGGTGTAATGTATTTTTTGGCATTTTTGTGCGTATCATTGCTGTTTGTATTGCAACCCATGTGTTTCGTACAACACTCGAATTCTGATTACTACATTAGTTGGACTCATCGGCGTACTTTTAATGAGTTTTGCAAGTGATATTGGAGCACACAATAACACGGCAGCATTTATTATTATGCTTATTGGTGTTACACTTGTTGGTATTGAAAGTAGTTATGGCTAGAGTTCTGTTTTGGCGTATGTGCAGCGATATCCTGCAGATACTGTTGGAGCATGAAGTTCTGGCACAGGAATTTCAGGTGTAATGTCAACCCTTATTTACATTGGTCTACAAAGTGCAGGATTATCGAAGGAACACATATTCTTGGTGTCTATACCGTTCTTCTTAATATACTGGTTGTCGTTTTAGATGGGAATGTTAGCTCCTCACAAAGTAGCTACCGTTACCAGACCTAATGGATCCGTAAAGCGACATGTTATTCCATGGGGACGAGAAGAATAATTTATGGATAAGCTACGCGCAAAATCGCAAGCGAAAGGCGAAGTTGTCAGCGATGATTATATGCTATTGAAATGCTTACCAACATTGTTGCTCTGTCATGGCGTAACTTTCCTCATGCCGTAAAGCAAGATGATAATGTTGATAACTAATTCGATGAAAATGGCGAGTTGAAAGATGATCTTTACTTCCCTATTTGTCGCTTGGTATGTGGACATTGCGATCGAGATAACGGATTTCGTGCCTGGTGGCGCCACAATGCTCACATGTTGATCTTAATGCACAACAATTGGTTGTATCTGTATTTCAACCTAACTATAGTATATATCTTTGAATACGCAGCTCAATTTATGGCGCCTTTCAGTTTTTATTGTACTTTAGAATGGCCTGAAAACTTCTGAATCAAAAATTCTTATCTATTTTCGCAATTATGTTATCAATTTGGTGTACTCATCTCTCGAAGTTCATTATTATATTTGAAGATTAGTGCTGTAGGAGTGCTTTCAATGATACAGCTAGTAAACGCTATTGGTTGGCTTGTTCAAGCAAAAGTTCTGTTTATATCCATAATTGCGCCAAGGCACATTTTCATTTACAAATAAGACTGTGCTTTTTGCTTTTTGCATGGATGATATTTGTTGGATTAATGGGAGGCGCATCATATGTCAATGTGTTCTACTTAATTCTTCGACGTTGTGATAAACGTGAACGTTACCAAGCTAAAGATGCTGTTGCTGAATATTTAACTCAATCTAGAGCACAACAACGAAAAGTTGTAAATGATTAGAAGGACAATAAAGAAGCTAATCATGTTGTACAAGATATTGCGTAGAAAGTTGAAATTGGGTCACACTCTGGTGATGAAGACAGTGATAGTCTTGTACCACGAACACAAGAAGAAATGGATTAGGTTAATGAAATTCGTACCAAACTCCATGCTATCTGGCAAGAGCGACGTGAGATGGGTATGAACATCGGAGCTCTTTACGCATCCATCGGTATCACACTCGGCACTGTGGTTGATCTAATCTTTACAAACACACTTCACTTAGATAGTGGAGAGTGTACATTTAAATTTATTTTTTAAACGCCCTATAAAGTAATCACTAAAATATAATTTTACACCTACAATTAAATAATTTTTTTCATTTCAAAATTTGATAATTGATGGAAGAGTGAATTAATATGTTTTCATTTGTAGTAATTAGTTAAGTAATGAATTAAATAATAATTCTTGTATTTTAGATGTTGTTTGCAAAGTTCAAAGGTTATTTAATTAATCTTGTTATTGAAAATGTTTGATAAGGTGCAAATACTATTCGTTAAAATAGATTCTCTCTTTTTAACAAGTGTCAAACCCATCATTTCTATATACAATATAAACTAAAGCTGTTTGTTAGGTAAATACATTTTAAAAAAAAGAAATAGCAAGTGATCGTGAAACACTTTTTTCTACATGACATAATAATGCATAAAATAAATATCTATTTAAAGATTATTTTTTTTTCTGTTTACGATTACAATTGTGAACGTTTAAGAAATAGTAAAAGGTATAACTGTCATGTGCTTTGTTATTGTAAGAGTTAATGTAATTTAAAAAATAATAGAATGTTTTGATCTATATTTTAATGATTTTATTACCAAGAAAACGGTTACCTTTTTTCTTCTTTGAAGTAACAGAGACTTAATAATTTTTCTTCCTCCTTCAATTTTCAATAAACTTAAAACATTTTTTTTCTGATTTAAACAAATCAAGGTTATTCAAGTAGAAAAATCAATTAACAATTTATAAACAATAATTTTGTTCCATTGTTGTTCTATTACTTGTGGAGTGATAATATGATGAAAATCTTTAATTTTGTATAGAGCAAAGATGATAATAATAAAATATGTAGTGATTGTACGACAGCTATCGAGAACAGTGAAATTGACATAGTAGGTTTAGTTTAATTTTTTTTAACTTTTATTTATTTACAATCTAACATAAACTGTTAGAAAGACATAAAGCATATAACCCTATTTAAGTTTAAGCAATCAAAGCAAAAAACATTGATCATTAAAATCAAAAAATATATGGGTGAAAAGTAATTAACTTGTCAAAAATGTTAATTTGGTATTTATTTTATATTTAATATTTTTTTTTAATTTATTTTTTTCCTACAAAAAAATTTACAACAAAAATTAGTGACAAATATATTAATCACTTTTCAGAAGGTAAAAATATAATTTATGATAATACATACACATTTTTCATAAATACTTTATGTATTTAGTATTGAAATTATATAATGAAAATTTATATTTATTACTTTTTTATGGAGAAGAATAGTAAGCGAAATAATTTGACAAAAATAATTGTAATAGGTGTGAATAGTAGAATATTTTATTTATAGCATGTATAAGTGTAGTGGTAATGCCGATAAGCAATATCACTCTATAATTATCCCTCTTCATAATTTTACTTACTTAATTTGTTTTGTTATACTGGCAAAGCTACATAACTTCTTTTTAATATTTAAGCAACTCTACTAATTAAAAAGACTAAATTACAACTATATTTATTTGAGGTGTATAGTTTTAGCTTAAACATAAAAAGGATCAAATTCCCTATGGACAATTACGACAATTGCAATCCCAACGAACGCGAGCCTGCTGTGTAGCAACAGCAGTTAATGCAGCCAACTTCTGGATAGCCAGAGTAATCTCGACAGCAACATGAAGCATAGTTGATGATCCAGCTCTGTAATGACCATGTAAAGCGCAATAGTTTCTTCCTATGGATGATAGGATTTATTAACAATTTTCATTATTGTTTGGTTACGTCAGCTGCTAACGCACTTGCTGAAGGTTATGGATTCAAACGACTTATAGCACTCATTTCATGGTGTAATGTATTTTTTGGCATTTTTGTGCGTATCATTGCTGTTTGTATTGCAACCCATGTTTCGTACAACACTCGAATTCTGATTACTACATTAGTTGGACTCATCGGCGTACTTTTAATGAGTTTTGCAAGTGATATTGGAGCACACAATAACACGGCAGCATTTATTATTATGCTTATTGGTGTTACACTTGTTGGTATTGAAAGTAGTTATGGCTAGAGTTCTGTTTTGGCGTATGTGCAGCGATATCCTGCAGATACTGTTGGAGCATGAAGTTCTGGCACAGGAATTTCAGGTGTAATGTCAACCCTTATTTACATTGGTCTACAAAGTGCAGGATTATCGAAGGAACACATATTCTTGATGTCTATACCGTTCTTCTTAATATACTGGTTGTCGTTTTAGATGGGAATGTTAGCTCCTCACAAAGTAGCTACCGTTACCAGACCTAATGGATCCGTAAAGCGACATGTTATTCCATGGGACGACGAGAAGAATAATTTATGGATAAGCTACGCGCAAAATCGCAAGCGAAAGGCGAAGTTGTCAGCGATGATTATACTATTGAAATGCTTACCAACATTGTTGCTCTGTCATGGCGTAACTTTCCTCATGCCGTAAAGCAAGATGATAATGTTGATAACTAATTCGATGAAAATGGCGAGCTGAAAGATGATCTTTACTTCCCTATTTGTCGCTTGGTATGTGGACATTGCGATCGAGATAACGGATTTCGTGCCTGGTGGCGCCACAATGCTCACATGTTGATCTTAATGCACAACAATTGGTTGTATCTGTATTTCAACCTAACTATAGTATATATCTTTGAATACGCAGCTCAATTTATGGCTGGCAGCATCTTTCAGTTTTTATTGTACTTTAGAATGGCCTGAAAACTTCTGAATCAAAAATTCTTATCTATTTTCGCAATTATGTTATCAATTTGGTGTACTCATCTCTCGAAGTTCATTATTATATTTGAAGATTAGTGCTGTAGAAGTGCTTTCAATGATACAGCTAGTAAACGCTATTGGTTGGCTTGTTCAAGCAAAAGTTCTGTTTATATCCGCCAAGGCACATTTTCATTTACAAATAAGACTGTGCTTTTTGCTTTTTGCATGGATGATATTTGTTGGATTAATGGGAGGCGCATCATATGTCAATGTGTTCTACTTAATTCTTCGACGTTGTGATAAACGTGAACGTTACCAAGCTAAAGATGCTGTTGCTGAATATTTAACTCAATCTAGAGCACAACAACGAAAAGTTGTAAATGATTAGAAGGACAATAAAGAAGCTAATCATGTTGTACAAGATATTGCGTAGAAAGTTGAAATTGGGTCACACTCTGGTGATGAAGACAGTGATAGTCTTGTACCACGAACACAAGAAGAAATGGATTAGGTTAATGAAATTCGTACCAAACTCCATGCTATCTGGCAAGAGCGACGTGAGATGGGTATGAACATCGGAGCTCTTTACGCATCCAAATATAATTTTTTTCATTTTAAAATTTGATAATTGATGGAAGAGTGAATTAATATGTTTTCATTTGTAGTAATTAGTTAAGTAATGAATTAAATAATAATTCTTGTATTTTAGATGTAAACAGAAAAAAAAAAGGTTATTTAATTAATCTTGTTATTGAAAATGTTTGATAAGGTGCAAATACTATTCGTTAAAATAGATTCTCTCTTTTTAACAAGTGTCAAACCCATCATTTCTATATACAATATAAACTAAAGCTGTTTGTTAGGTAAATACATTTTAAAAAAAAGAAATAGCAAGTGATCGTGAAACACTTTTTTCTACATGACATAATAATGCATAAAATAAATATCTTTTTAAAGATTATTTTTTTTTTCTGTTTACGATTACAATTGTGAACGTTTAAGAAATAGTAAAAGGTATAACTGTCATGTGCTTTGTTATTGTAAGTATTATAAATAACTATTTCATTTTAAGTATTTTCACTGTTAAAAAGAAACACTGTATTTAATATATATATATATATTCTCCCTCTCACTACGTTCATTTTATATAATTATTACTTCACTACCCTCACATTTATTTACATATATAAAACGTGTATTTATCAATTAAATTTTTAATTTGATAAATTGAATATTTGACACACAAAAATTAATAAACACTTTATTTGTTTAAAAAATAATAGAATGTTTTGATCTATATTTTAATGATTTTAATACTAAGAAAACGGTTACCTTTTTTCTTCTTTGAAGTAACAGAGACTTAATAATTTTTCTTCCTTCAATTTTCAATAAACTTAAAACATTTTTTTTCTGATTTAAACAAATCAAGGTTATTCAAGTAGAAAAATCAATTAACAATTTATAAACAATAATTTTGTTCCATTGTTGTTCTATTACTTGTGTAGTGATAATATGATGAAAATCTTTAATTTTGTATAGAGCAAAGATGATAATAATAAAATATGTAGTGATTGTACGACAGCTATCGAGAACAGTGAAATTGACATAGTAGGTTTAGTTTAATTTTTTTTAACTTTTATTTATTTACAATCTAACATAAACTGTTAGAAAGACATAAAGCATATAACCCTATTTAAGTTTGAGCAATCAAAGCAGAAAACATTGATCATTAAAATCAAAAAATATATGGGTGAAAAGTAATTAACTTGTCAAAAATGTTAATTTGGTATTTATTTTATATTTAATATTTTTTTTTAATTTATTTTTTTCCTACAAAAAAATTTACAATAAAAATTAGTGACAAACATATTAATCACTTTTCAGAAGGTAAAAATATAATTTATGATAATACATACACATTTTTCATAAATACTTTATGTATTTAGTATTGAAATTATATAATGAAAATTTATATTTATTACTTTTTTTATGGAGAACAATAGTAAGCGAAATAATTTGACAAAAATAATTGTAACAGGCGTGAATAGTAGAATATTTTATTTATAGCATGTATAAGTGTAGTGGTAATGCCGATAAGCAATATCACTCTATAATTATCCCTCTTCATAATTTTACTTACTTAATTTGTTTTGTTATACTGGCAAAGCTATATACCTTTTATTTTGACAATTTAGCAATACCTGTTTATTTTAAATCAAAAGTCAAGTACATTTTGTTTTCTGAATCAATGCCGTATTCCTTTTGTAGGTAGTCCAACTCTGCACCCGTCAACTTTTTATAATACTACAAAAACGGTGCCCGTGCGCTCGGAAATGTTCTTTCTTATAATGTACATCGAGCATATGATTATGTTTCTGGGTAGAGGATTTATTAGCCCAATTTCAATTACAATAATAATGTAGTTGATAGTATAAGTTAGATGACTAACGTGAGTTTTATGTAGCGTATCGCTCTATTTCTTTTGTGTTTTGTTATGGGCGTCGTTTTCTTGCTTATTTCCTTCTGGGTATCACCTATGATTTTGTTAGTTCCTGCAAAGTTTGTGTTCTTCTTCACGTTCGGAAATATATTTTGTTTATTTTCCGTAGGCTTTTTGGTTGGGTGAAAATATTTTATCATGCACCTTTTCGATAGTAGTAGAAGATTTGCATCGCTGTTAATAGTCATATCAGTAGCGTTTACCTTTCTTTCGCTTTTTAAGTGAAAGTTTAAGATCTTAGCGTTGTTTAGCTGTATAACACAATTTATCTCCGTGTTATGGTTTGTACTCAGTTACATTCCATACGCTCGTAACGTTTTCTGATTAGCATCCACTTATATTAGAACAACGTTATCATGATTTGATAGTCGGTTTAGTAAGTATTGTAATGTTTTCAGGCGTTAAATCTTATAAATTGATATATATATCACTTCGAATATAATATAATAAAACATTTGCGGTTTGAGAATAACCATTATTTGTGTTTACTTTATTAAAAACAAATTTATTGTATAAACATGGACATTATAATAGTTAAACTATAAATATTTTTCTATTATAATGTTTTAAGATAAATTTACTTTCATTTAATGGAAATGTTTATATAATTTAAAATTATATTGATGTATAATTTACTGAAAAAAACCACCTTTTTATTATTTGAGGATAAAATAATATTTAACAGAAGGTTGCCTGTATTTATCGATGAACCTTTTTATCATTGTCAAACTCAAAAAATTTTCTAGGACAGTAACCATGTTTTTTGGGGTGTAATTTTTTACTATTAACCGTCAATTGTAAAGGTTATAACACATTAACAAAAAGATTTCAGTCGTATATATAGTTTTATTTGTTATTAGTATAAATTTAAAGAAGTTTATTAGATAACAATGAGGTCATTTCACCTATTTGTTAATAAGAAAATCACGTTCTCACCGAGAGTTTGCTCATCATTCTCTGGAAGTGTTTGTGCAAGTTCTTCTGTGAGTTGTGATGCCCTATCGGATATTTAATGTTATCTTTCAGGTGCATCAGATTCGCCGTAATGACGGTGCTTTTTCAAAGAAAAACTCAGACGCAAATCAAGTGTTAAGGAATTGCCAGAACAAGCTTAACAATAGAATCTATAGCAAACAAAATTAAGTTTGACACATTTTATCTCACCTTGACATTATTTGCCATTAACATATTAATCAATATAACTTTCGACTAAAATGAACACACTGAGAACTAAAAATATTGAAAACTTTGAAAATGATAATTTGCCGAGGGTTTGCTAACCGGCAATGCTTTCTCAACAAACTCACAATATATCATCTGAGCGCTCCTATTCAAGTGCTGATACGGTTTTTTATCCTTCTTCTTCGTCTTATTCATCTTTGTCTTCGTCTTCGTCTTCGTCTTCGTCTTCGTCTTCGTCTTCTCAACCCTCTGTCTCATCTTCAGACAAATCAGTTAATTCGGCTGACTATCACAAGATGATATAAAAAGTAAAAGCGTTTACTTATGTCAACGAAATTCCTTTCAATTCTCGTGCAAAGTTGTAGATGATGAAGAGCTAAGTATTTAACCCTATTGCGCAAGATACTTTTAAGAAGTTACCTGGTAAACCTTTGCGTTATTTTCGTTATGGAAATGCTCCTTTCAATTATGGATTTATGCCACAAACTTGGTAAGATCCGTAGAGTGCACATTGCTAATAAAGCAATTCAGTCACGTTAAAAGGTGATGGCGATCCTCTTGATGTAGTCTTGCTTGGACCGAAGCTTATGACCGGAGCAATAACAGCAATCAAGATTCTAGGCGTTTTAGGATTAGTTGACGAAGGATAACTTGACTGGAAAATTATTGCCTAATCTGTTAACGAAAGTACTCTAGTACACAGCTTCAATTAAGATGCAGTAAAAATTGACAACGCTTCGGAGTTTGTAGCTCCTTAAAAATCTACTTTTTATAAAAATCTTGCAAAAAAATCAAAAACAACGTACTCTGTAAAATAAAGTACGCACGTCAAAATAAAGGCAGAACATGATTAGGCAAACATTCCATCATAGATGAAAAGTGTTATTATTGATTGATTCCAAAACTATAAAACGGCTGATGGTAAACCTAAAAACGATTTTTTGTATAATGCACGTATTCGTGGTGTAGAGGCGGCACTTTAGGTAATAGCCAGCACATCATAGCAATACAAATAGTTGATTACAAGCAAACTTTCACAGTATAATTATTGGTACGAAAAACGACAGTAACATTTGAAGGCAGTTAGTTAATTATATGCACTACTTTTTTGTGTTTTTAATTTTATAATTGCACGAAAATATTAAACAAAAATTTCTGAAAATTTTTTTCTGTGTATAAACGGCCTTTAATATATTTATAGCGTAAATGTAATATTAAAATCTATCGAATGAATAAGATAATTACATAACACACTTCGGAAAAAAGTATTCAATATTTTGTATTTTTTTTTTTTTACGATGACTATTTTTTCTGTTTTTGAACGGATATGCATTGCAATGTCAATACAAACTTAAAAGAACGACAACATCAATTTACTGCTTTGTTGAGAATATCATCGGAAATTTTAAAAGTCCAAAATTATTATTATTATTGTTTTTTTGCAAAATAAATAATTGACGAGTTGAGTATCAGTAAACAATTTACTTTTAATTATGCGGTTTACTTTATCAAAATTATAATTGTAATAGCTTTTTCGATGATGGAAATTTAACACATATAGTTTATTATTAAGTGTAGTGTTATTATAAGAGGTATATTCTAAAATACACATCTTTATACGTAATATTTTTTATAGGCACTGTAACACTACGTTCCAAAAGTTTTGTTATTCACTTTTATCTGCGTATCGTTCATTACAATTGTGTTTATTTTTTTTTTATTAAATAATTTTATTTGTTATTTTTCAACATTTTTTTTATCTCCTGTGTGTGTATTGTTTTTAAACACAAAACAACAACAACAACAACAACGAGAGAGTAGCAACAACTAATCAGCTTTTACTTTGATAGATTGATTAAATTTTACAATAAATAATTTATTACAAATTTCATTTTATTTCTTCTTTGATAAAAGTATTAGTTGGCTGTTAACAAGTGAATTACCTTTGTCTTATTTCGAAAAAAGCACGTTTAGTAATGAAGTTACGTACCCGTATTAATCACGAACATCTCCACGGTAAAAGAGATAAAATCACCGATTTGCCTGGCAACGAGGATACTACTTAGGCGGACAAGAATACACCAAAGTCAATTATTGTGTACCGCGGTGAGGTTGGTGCGGCTGTTCGCGGTTTAATGCACGAGTGACGACGTGTGTTTATGCCATGAAGCAGTGCCAAGTTACATGGCAGGAATAAGTCTTTGAAGGATTACTTGAGTGTCGCATCTACCTTTGGCGTCTCACACTTGCAGCTGTTCACCGCCCCACTTCATGGAACGGTGCTGCGGGTGATGCGCTTCTACAATGGACCTACCCTTACGTTTCGTGTGTTGAGCTTTACACTACATAGTGAAATTGTATCAGCACAACGACATCCTGTTAGATTAACCAATGCACTATGAGAGGTTGCCCCTGTTGTCGTGCTAAACAACTTTGCTCATCCGTCGTTACACTCACGAGCGGAAGTTGGCCTGCTGGAGGCAACTTTCCGTGCTATGTTACCGTCGGTTAACATTCACACCGCCAAACCGTCTTCGTTTCAGCGAGTAGTGTTAGCTCATTACGATCATAACGCGCATGTGATTGAGTTGCGCCACTACTACATTGATGCACGGGCAACTGGGTTAAGTCGAACGGTGAAAAAAATATTGTAGAATCGCTGCCCAACCAAGTTAGGTTCACTCAGTAACATGGATAGTGTATTGGCAACGTAGGAAAACTGAAGTGACACCGACGGCGAAGGTGAAGAAGTCAATCTTACTCAGCCGTTTCGGGCTCATAGAGATCGTTGCCGATTGAAACTTCGCTAGATTGGTCCACGCATGACGTTGTAGTTAATTAAAGTAGAAAACGGTTTTGCTTCTGGTGAGGTAATTTACCACCGAACCATTTCCAAGTCGTTGCGAGAGGTACAGCTGAATGCGGCAAAGGTACACGCACGCAACTCACTAAAGGCGTAGCGTAAAGCCGTACAGTAGGCGAATGTAAGTCGAAAACGGCAAGTGGTAGAAGAAAAAAAAGAGCAAAAGCGATTACGCAGAGAAGCCGCGATGCGCGATCAAGAGTAGAATCCATTCGAAACAACTGCACCTACCTTTGCGTCGACGACTTCGTCAACTTACTCTGCGATGTCAAACAATAACACTCATCATTATAGTATTAGTAAATCTAAAAGTGATGTTTACAATGATAATAATAATAATGATGGTTATATGGGTGATGATGGGTACATGGGTGATGATGATTAACACTTGATAACTTTCTAAAAAAAAATAATAGCATTAAGTAAAAAAATAAAATAAATTTAATTATCTTAATTGTTATAATAAAAATAATCATGATAATATTAAAATAACTGAATATACTAAGTTATAACAATAAACCGATTTCTTTTATATAAAATGTTACTATCATAATATTTTGATTAAATAAATATGGCTCATTTACATTCTAACTTTCAAAATATTAATGCTTACGTAGTAGATCAATCTACTGAAAACGAAATATGTAATACTTTACGTTTGTTTATCAAGTACAACTTTCGAGTTTTATTTTTCAGTAGTTTGTTTCTAGATTGTTTGTATAAATATTTTCAAAGGATCGAGTTAAAAAGTCTGCTAATTTGTTTTACAAAAATATACTGTACAGTTATTCACAACTTTTTTTTTTGTTGGAGTAATTTTTGTTGTGAACGAGGCAGTAACGTATCAAAACAAACAAACAAACTACAAAACAATTAGTAAGACATGCTCATTGAACTTGTTAGCAGTGGACGATGAGTGTGATAGGTTATTTTGCTTCCTTATGTAATTGTAGCACTTTGATCGTTATGCAGTGATGGAATAGAGGCTATTTCACACTTCCCGTTATCGTGCTATGTTATGTGGTGCTTTTTGCGCGGACGTAGCCACCGTAGTTATCCGTTGCATTACACTTAACTTACAGCAGCACGAAAGAAGGTGTGGCACATGAAGCAAATGTGTCTTAGAACATAATAGACAAAACGATCATCATAATTATAGCTTGATGTAAACACATTATCTGCACGTTTTGTTTAGCAGCAACCATCACCAGCACTAACAACAACAACAAAGAGTTCTAATATAACACCAACATTGTAGTAACTATCGTCAACAGCAACTCCTTCGAATAAGAATTTGTGTGCAAAATTACATGTTTGTAGTGATAGTAACAACGAAAGCCGTAGTTGCATAAAAGCAAGTAGATGCGATGACAAACTAATATAATTATTAGAACAAAAATAATAATAATAATAATAATAATAATAATTGAAAAATAAAGAATAATTACTGAAAAACGCATAGAGTAAATGTTTGAAAACGTACAAATGTGGTGATCATTGTGACAATAAAGATGAAACAATGGCAAATGTCACGCGTAGTAACTATACTAGTAACGTTTCGAACAATGAACCTTGTGCAAATGCGGATCATCGTATTGTAATAATTCAACGTCGTGTCTTGCTAGGTCGACGTGGTGAAGTCCACCTGTGAGTTCGCCCAGTCCTCTCAACCCCACTCATCCCAGCCTCATACCTGTTACCCTTTTCCCATTCACTGCATGAGTTGGTGAGTAACGTAATTGGTCCGATCCAACAGCCTACGGTGCTAACTTTACCAAACTACCATGTCAGCCCGCAATGACCACCGCACTACTCCACACGTTGCAATTCACGTACATGGAATAGTTAAAATATTATTATCAATAATGATAATAATAATAATATCAATAATAATTATAACAGTAGTAGGAAGGCAATTCCTTCTTATTTGTATTCATACTCGTCTTCCTCGTAAGGAGCAGATCCTACGTTGACAAAAAATCTTCATTCCTTGTATAGTGGTGCAAATCAATTTACTCCTCATCGCCCATATGTGTCCACGGATGAGTATAGCAGCTCAAACATTAACACCGACACACAACGATTATTAGGTCATCATCGATTATCACTTCTCCCTTCACTGGCTTTGCCTGATGCACACGTGAGACGACGTACACGCGAATAAAATACATTGACTAATTAAGATAATGCTAGTATTAATAAAACTGCAGCATCCATTTCAGTCTCAACCGTAGCATCGAATACAGTGAAAAAAAGTAATACACCGTCGTAGACCTCTACTCCACAAGGAAGGAAACTGCCAAGCAGTCTTTCTGCACTTCGCTCACGTCTGTTTAGCACGTTACCCTCCTGTACGTCTCGCTCGTTGTTATCCTCTTTACCTGCCTTAACGTAGGTTCGATAGTTGTCTACTATTCCATACATGAGTGAGGAAAGTGAAGATGTTAGCACAAACTTGGCAAGTAGAAAAAATGAACGGGGTCGTACTCACAACGTGGTCTACCGAATAATTAACACTCATGATGAAAGTGAAAATGATACTAGCACTAGCATAAACCATGATCGTGATATCATTACCACCACCACTACTACTACTACTGATAATATCAAAACTCGTACAGAGGGCAAACGTGTAAATAAGAAATTTACCTTGCAAAGTGTCAAACGCTGATGACATGGGTGCAGTTTGTATGGTTCGCCACGATCACAGCAGAAATAGAAGAAGTTATAGTAATAATGCTAGTAGTAGTAGTGCTAGAACACATATTAAGAAAAAAATAAGAAAAATTTAAGAGATTGGCTTGCTCAACCAGGTAGGAAGTCTGACGTATTTACTCACCCGATTGCCTCCATTACCTCACACCACGTGTTATCGTACCAAGCTACACGACAGAAGGTGTTAGTCATGGACTTGGATGAAACTCTCTGTCACGTGGCAACGTCTACGGCTAACATGACCATACCACCGTCGTTTTCGTAGGTCATCCCAACCGCAGCCGGGGCCTAACTTTTCCATGTCTGAGTTCGCCCACATGTTCCTCTTTTCCTCTCCACGATGAGTCGAATGTTTAATCTGGTCTTATTCACCAGTGCCGCTCAGCCGTATGCGTAGACCATCTTACGCAGAATTGACCCACAGCAGCACTTTAAACAACACTTCTTTCGCCAGCACTGCCGTTTAGTTAAACGAGGTGTTCTTGCACGAATGGTGTCAACGATTAATAATAATAATAGAACTAGCAATAACAACAACAACAACAACAATAATAATAATAATTACAGCTGTAGTAGGCGAAGTAGCAATCAGACAAGCAATAACAACAGTTTTGCCAAAGGTAAGCCATCACCACCATCTCAGTCCATCATCGGAGTAGATGCTATTAGTCATTCTAATAAAGTGATCTCTACCATATCGCAAAACAAGAAAATATTTAATGAAAACAGTAAAGTGTTTGTGAAAGATTTACGAATGCTAAAAGTACCGCTTTAACTTTGTGTTATGATTGACAACTGTTAGTAGTGTTTGCTACTTAATCGTGAGAATGCTCTTATTATTACGCCATACATACCATCGTCTGAGTCGATGCATCAAACGACAAATAGTGAAAGAAATAATTTAAACACTAATGATGGCGATGATAATAATGTTCTTAATGATTTACTCCGTGATAAAAGACACGTATAACTGACATTAGATGCAATTAACACATAACGAGCAATTACATCAGCAACAATAACAAACACAAAAGATTCACAAACGTCTAAAATTCTTAAGGCCCAAACGTGTAGAAATGATAACATTGGTAGCCAAATTTAATGTCAGCAAACTTTAATAGATGGAACTACTACTAATAACATGAATAGTAGCAATAATAGGGGAAATAGCATGCATCAACAGGAGAATAGACGCGTCAATAATGAATAGGAGGGACAAACATAAGACTTAAATGTCAACAATAACGTTGTTACTGCAATAACAGGCAGTGCGCAGGTCTCTTCACTTACGATTAATACAAACACTATAATTAATGAACCTGAAGTAGACGAGGACGATGATGTGCTGCTAGCGTTAATGCCATTTCTGGAATCACTACTTACTGTGCCCGATGTGCGATCAATCTTGCGTAATGGCAAAACATATTAATCAGGTACGCGCTACATTAATAAATTTTTTTTTTTTATCATTCAAAATAACGTAATATCAACAACAAAAAATACAATCATACTTAATATTTATTTTCTTTTATAAAATATAATAATCAAAATCTTTTTAGTATCTATAATTTGAATGTTTTTGAAAACAATTTATATAAATAAATATGTGAGCAGTTGTAATATCTTTGCTTATACATTAAGCAAAAAAAAATAAGTTACATTTTAAGTTGCTCACCTCAAAATATAAACTTTTACGGACTAACTTAGTAAAAAAAACGACAACTTGCTTTTTGAATATATAAGTTTATATTCTTTTCTGCATAAACGCTGTTACTCAAATCTATTTATCCTCTTTTCGCAAATGCATCACAATTTTGATTTTGTTATACAATTTATTTTTCACCTGTTGCATACATTTTCGAGAAACTGATATTTACGTTTACAAACAATAAATACCTTTAGATATTTCTTGATCAAAAAATTAAAGATGCGTTAAATTTATTTTTTTCTTTTAGTTAAAAATGTGAATTCCGCTGATGAAATAAATTAATTACTAATATTTTTTTTATCTGCTAATTCGTTTAGGCACAGCAAATATCTTGTAAATTTTTAGAATAAGATTACTGTTTAATTTATTTGATTGTTATAGCATTTGTTGAAAAAAAATTTATTCATTTATAAATCAAAGAGAAAAAGTTAAAATTTAACAAATAAACTTTGATGACAAGTATAGTATCACTGGTAGCAAGACTGCTGCAGCAGATAGCGAAGAGCGACCAGGGAACTACAAGGCGAATATGCTCACAGCAACCAACACTAAATACTTTCCTGCCATGCAAATCACTAAGTCTCTTAAACTATTTGCAAAATCGATTCTGGTTGACTTTGCATACTTTGTTATTGCAACAATCATCAGCGTCATCATCTTTATCAACATTTTCATAATTATCATCATTATCATCATCAGCATCAGCATCATCATCATTGATGTTAACGTAATCGTCTTTATAACAATCACCACTTTTAGTGCAACGTCGATAATATTGTTACAAGGCACGACGCATAAGCAACAGAACAGCAGCACCAGCCGAAAGTTCAAAACAAATATACAAATAACAACGTTAAGGTGCTCGTAATATAATAAAGGCGAAAAAAGCAAATTGAAAATCATCCTTGTAAGTAAGCGCTAAAAATAGTGTAGTAAGCAATAATAAAGTATAATCTTTCCCATTCACTATTGAGATTGTTTCTAATGTAACTACCTCAACTGACAAAGATAATAAAAATAGTAAATGTGCTATGCAAAAGAAAGTCAATAAGCAATAAAATAAAAAACAACACCATTTCAGACAAGTAAAACCCGATACAGTAGAGCAAAAGCATTCGCTATCTTCAAAAAAATCTATGCGTGAATAGTTACCTGCTAATAACAACACTATCAACAATATTAGTGATGATAAAAATGATGGTAATGTGCATACTAGTAATAGAAATAGAACTATGGTGGGTGGTAGTAAAGATAATA
Source organism: Blastocrithidia nonstop (assembly GCA_028554745.1). Taxonomy (NCBI): domain Eukaryota; phylum Euglenozoa; class Kinetoplastea; order Trypanosomatida; family Trypanosomatidae; genus Blastocrithidia; species Blastocrithidia nonstop. The sequence continues at coordinate 76,336 of JAQOTN010000045.1, forward strand.
AACGCTCAACTGCAGATGGTGATCGTGCTCTACAACACACACACTATGATAACAACGCTCATGACAAACTTCACATTACATTATGTTAGTTATTGTAACGTTGGAATGTAACACATCTGTCTAATTCGTGAAAAGCTAAAGATGAAATTGCTGATAAGTGCATTTTTGCATCTGCCTTGCGCAAGTTTGAGCCAATGCAGCGCGTTGCTTTAATGTATGATATTACAACGCCATCTTTCAAAACAACATCACATTCTCAACAACAAATAGCTTTATCACCATAACAGTAATCTCTTATCATGTAAAGAGGTAGTTAAGGTTATTCAGTAAATGAATAATTTCTTAATCAGTTACTCAGTGGCAATTATGCAATTGATACATCACCAAATTAGTCTTTGACTTTTGAGCAGGTACAAAAAGTGCTGCAATTGGCATATTAATTACTTCTCAGAAAAAGAACATCATGAAGAAACGACTCGTGTTAGTGTAAAACACAACAACAACAACAACAACATAAAAAATCATAAAGAAACAAGTAAGTTTAGACTTTGTAGTAGAATTAGTAAGAATTATAAAATAAAAAATTGTTGTAAAGCTCAAACACAACTTCGGTAAGGGCGTCATTACTTTGCCGGTTGTTAGATATAGCAGTTTAGCATATAGTGAAAATGTAAGAGAAGTTTGAATTTTCTGCGAAAGCAACTTTACACCATGACAACACCGCACAAGTGTATAAAGATAAACTATACACCTTAGTCGAGTATGTAAACTTTATAAATTCTATACTCAAAAGCAAAGAATGACGCTAATTTTGTAAAATAATGGCCGACATGAATTTGTAGCATTTGCACACGTAGCAATCACAAGCGCACAAGAGACGATCCAAAAAAGTAGAAAAACTCAATACATCAAATCATCTGTCTAGTCTTGATGTCGATTAGACATCGTTGAACGCTGATTTTACTAACAGCAACGTTGATGATAACAAACATAACAATAACAATAACAATAACAACAACAACAACGATGATAAGCATGGTGAAGCGATTGCAAATAAAAAATGTAAGAATAGCAAAAAATTAGGTAGAATGACACAGGTAACTATTAATAATAATAAAAAAATAGATGCATTACGTTAACAACATTATTATTTTTAGTTGATCAACAAGCACTTCATTCAACCAATTATTAAATTATATGTTGCAAAGGCTTTAGTTTCAAGTTTGCAAAAATATGATGTCAATAATAACAACAATATAAAGTCCAAACGAACGCAAAAGAAAAGCAAAAGCAGCAGTAATATCACTAATAGTAATAGTATCACAAATAAGTGTAATGTATGAAGTAGCATGAATGTTAACAGTGGGTAAAGAATGCTACAACAATTTTTGATTGCCTTAATGCTATTGCTCTCGGACGACTTTATCAAAACACAAAATTATTGTTGTGATTTGTTAAAGCGGGATAATCGTAATAGTATTACTATCAACAATGTGAATAGCGAAAATTAGTGTGAAGGTACAAAGTGTAATGAAGTAGTGAATAAAAATACGTTGCGTAGTGAGTGTAGCACAACATCTAATGTAATTACAGCACGTTATTCCTAACAAAGCAAGAAGATGCTGGAAAGATTGTTGTATGCGTTATCTGTTGATAATAATCATAATAACAACAATAACTAGAACAACAACAATACATCATCTAAACCTAGTTGTCATTTGATCTAACAGTCTTTGTCATTTTTACCCCAACCTCTGATAATGCAAATGCGCGAACATGTAGGAAAGTTAAAAGCCGGTCTTGCAATTGCACTGCTGTGTCGCATGTTTAGTTCGTACGTACCAGGCACATTTCTTTTGCAATGAACACAACAATTGAGCAGCTTTAATCACTGATTGTGTACTAAGTGAATCTTCTCAGATGAAAATAACAACAACTTTGTTTCTTCTGCTTCTAGTGTAAATACCACTAATACAACACTTGAAAGTATTACCAGTGCTGCGTAAAAAGGAATTAGTGTTGAAGGTGAAAGTATAACAAACGATTGCTTTGGTGAAATGTGCTAATAATTTATAGATTACTAGCTGGCATTATTACTGAGATAATTATACATTACTCATCGTTCTCGTAATAACAATTTGTATGATCAAATTTGTACAGATCTTTTTGCTGTCGCGCATGTCTACTGCAGTCCATCGCAGCGAACACGTTAACGACAACGACGCTTGCTCGAGCTGATGACACTGAAAAAAGGACACTTTTCTACATAACAGGATGTTCAAAACACTCTATCTGATGCGAAAAAGCTTACAACTAATAGGATTACTGATTTTAAGGATAATACTATTAGCAATAGAAGCTAGAATTAGTAAATACCGCGTGTAACACTTCACCACAACGATTACAAACATGTCTGAAACGAATGAACTCAAAGCTGGCTACAACATTACCCACCACGAGAAATGTCATTGAGGTGTTTGTTTTGTTATACACTGTTTTTACATAACTATTTGCCTGATGCATTACTTTCCCATGCGGTCACACTATTTCAGATGCATAACCACTCCTTATTGCATATGAACACAAGTAAAGTGTTGTAGCAAAAACAATCGCACACATTAATGAGATAAATAATAAACGTAGGTAGTGGGCATGATAAATTTACCGCTATAAACAATATAAAGAGTGGTTATGACAATAATGTTACTCACAGGAGTAGTAGTAATAATCAAATCGATAGCGTTATTTATAATAGTAATTATCGCATTAGTACGATAGTCGAAATGTTAATTTTATTACATGATTTGTTTAACTCGTTGCATAAACATTTATCGCATATTGCACAAACATCCATGTGTGCAAGTAAGAATAACCATAAAGCAATTAATAGTAATGCTGTGACTATAAACACTTATAACAATTCTAATGACATTTCCAGAAACGAATTACTATCACTCATGAGAACAAATTACTATAACAAAAGCAATGAACTTTGTACAATGTTAGTAACTCAATGTTGTCAGTTATTTCAGTTTGTCACAAACACTCTTCGGCAATGTCCGTTACCGCTGTCATAAATGTTACTCTTGTAGAGTTTGACCCAATTTTACGACGTTGAAAATCACAGCAGCGTTAACATTGAGTCTTCGGTATCAACTACAAGTAACAATGATTCTACTAATGTAGTTGCTAAAGGGTGAATTGCAAATGCGTTCACTAAGTTTGAAACTAATGTGTTACAAGCTGGTTATTAGTGTGCTACAATGTCATTGCGAAGCACTCAACCTCATTCAATAAATTAAACTATTTATCACTTTAAACAAAAGCAAAATTAATCTCACAACGTCAACAATAGTATTGATAGGCAGAACAATACAAGATCAAATAAAAATTATACCATGAATATCAATAATTCTAGCTGCTATGTTGATAATGATGATAATGATGGTGATGATAATGATGAGGAGAAGATAGCCAACATAATTAATGCATAAACTTAAATACATGCCATATTAGTTAGTCATCCACAAACAGCAAGTAGTGTGGTTGAGATGTGTTGTGTGTGTCTGTATTTGGCAGTGCAGAGTTGTGTGTAGTTGTTGTGTAGTGCCAATGAAATCAATGGAATTGCTAACATACGCTCACTAATCACTTCTGTCTTTCCTCTGGTATAATTATTCAGTGAGTTTGGTAATAGTAACGACAACAGCACCAGCAAAGGCAATAAACACTTGACGTGTATGCTACATTTGACTTGTATGTTCACGGCGATCTGAAAACGCTACACCGAATACGTAAAATGTGCAATGCACAACTCGACTAAACTTGTTTTATAATCATCTTCATCATCATTATCATCAAGGCCGCTACCGTAGGAACGAGCAAGACACTTGGTGCAGTAGTGTGCCTTACTCTTTCTTTCCCGTATTGATGAGCACCACGCCATACTTGTCAACTCGAACGAATTCACTCAGTTGAACAGCTATGACTTGTTTCACACATAAATTAACGATAGCTTTACGTAAAGCTTAGCAGCAAAATTAAGTATGTAAAACAATAATTAGAACTACAAGGACAAAAATAATGACAAAAAAAATTAAAAATAGTAGGCACGTAATAAACTACAAACATCGAATAAACATGTTCAAAACGTAATTAGTGCACTTTTTGACAATAGTAGTAGCATACCATTATCAGTCTGTGCTAAGATGCAAATGATTGTAAATGCGCTAACGTTGACCGTTTTGTAAACTGGAGTAAACATCTCAACAGCACGCAAGACAATTGTACTTCACACCAACTTTACTAAATTGCTTGATTTGTCTTTGTATACTAAAAATAAAAGTGTGCATGTAAACATACAATAACGTTCCTTGTTACCCTCATCAAGAGCAACAGTAACAGCAACAACAATGACAACATCAACTATAGAAGCAGCACCGTTATGACCAGGCATTTATGCCAATACTAACAAAGCTCGATCTTTAAATCGATGGAAGAATGAAAGCGTAAATAGTTCACAGACATCAATAGTTGATGGTTTGGTTTATCAATGTACAAGTGTGATTTCATTAATTGCCTAAATGTTAAGCACATAATAATTACAACGATGTTAGATTGAAACTAACGTTGTGGCAAAGAGTAAAGTTTAGCACTATTATAACATCAAATAAGTAGATAGCTATAACATTAACAATTATAATAGTATTATGATACATGAAATTGTCGCTGTGTATCTGAACGCACTAAAACCACACATGTCTCTATTGTTGAATGAATTGGGTGCCATACGAAACATCTAGTTGTCACAAACACCTAATAGCAGCGAAAGCATTGATGATAACTACGAAAGCATCACAAATGTATATTTAACAAGTCGCATGAAGCGTATCGTTAATGTATTTTTCTTAACAATGAAGTTGCTGTCAACGATAGACAATCAGTTTCCTTTCACGGTTCACTATTCGTCCCCAGTGTTATTTATGTTCAAGCGGGAAATAATCCTACCCGCCATCACACTTTTCTTGTAATACACTCAAAGTAATAACAAATCCTGTGCGAATATGAATAACAATGACATTCAGAATTGTAGTAACGCTGACGTTGTAATGAACCAGTAAACTAAGAGTAAGAACAACAGTAAGAGCAAAAGGAAGAGTAAAAGTAAGTTGTAAGCAAAACACAATGTACACATCAAATAATAAAATATCAATTATATTAAATAAAATAATGCTGATAGTACAAATGATAAAAAAATAATCAAATCTTCGTTATTATTGTACTCACTCGAATAACTAACTAACATGATGAGTATGATTTGTGACAATACGATAATGCATCATGTGTCGTAATCCAATTTAACACAAATAATATCGGAAGTAAATCAATATCTGAAGAACATCTATCATGAGTAGATGCAAAATGCAACATTCATTAGCACTACTTCATTGCAAACGATTACATAATGTACGATAAATTTGTTATCACGAGATTGTGCAAGTCTAAATATGTTGTGTTATGACTTACTCAAAATATTGCTGTCATAAATAAGAAGTGATGCCAAATTGTTAATCATTGTAGCAAATAAACTTCACAGTTTGCACGTTTAACTACCACCTTCGCTATAACAGTTAATTGCCACTAACTTGCTAAAGCATACTTAACACTGTCACAAATCATATACAAACAAAAATTATATCACATCTACATTGCCCAAGACAACACATTAATTCTAGAATAATAACCGTGAAAGTTTGTCCTGTTGCATTGCATCACTTCATGCAACTAGTCAGTACATTTTATTTACTGTAAATCGTCGATTGTGTCATGATAAGTAAAGTAATGAGCATTAATATCTCATTTCATTGTGTAGGCTGACTACTCATCTCATAGAGTACATTGTGGCAGAACCAACACAATAACTACCACTAGAGGTGTGAATACAATTATTATAAGCGACAATAAACTTGTCACTTTGTGCCAATAAAATTACACATTGTAGTAGGCATGATAATAACGTTATTGTCCATGAAGAGAAGACATCAAAGCACATCAGCAACAACATTGTCATCCATGAAAGTAATTGTATTAATAAATATAAGTTAGTAAGCTAGTTTGCATTTGTCTTTGCACGTTGCATATTTTCACACACCATATCACATTTATCAACAACAGCTTTAGACGCTGACAAGATTACAAAAAAGAAAAATAAACGACAGACGTCATAGCAATTATCTTCTTTTTCATTAGGCAGTGGTGTTACTAGTGATAATATTTCAGTAAATGGACGTGCATAAAAAAATCAAAACAATATCAGTGATAATAGTTCATAGTGTTTGCTCGTTCAGTTTGCTTCAGCAAAGTCCGATGAAATTGGTCAGTTAATGCAAAGGGCCACACCACAGTAACTTGTAATGTTAATAAAAACGTTTACACTGCTGAGTCACACAAACAAACGAGCCAAATAAATTGTTCGCCGACTTATTAGTCCGTTACTAACAAGTATTTCACATCACCATTAGTCGGGTAATACTTATAGCTATAGTGGCAACACAATCCGTGAAAACTATAAAAGTAATGTGCAAGGTAATAATAACAACAACAATAATAATAATAATAATAATAATAATAATAATAATAACACAAAATTAAATGTTGTAGGCAAATTGCCTATTGCATCGACGCAATCATTCGTTACAAACACATTGCCTGCACATAACAATAATAGTAATGTGAATGATAGTGTTTACGCTTTACTAACACCGTCAGACATCTTGAGTTGTGTGGAGAGTTATGTGTAGATGCGTGTGGCACACCCGTACTTGTACAGCCTTCTCTTTGCTAAGTTAACCGATTACAATCACCTTCACCGAAAATTTACATCGGTGTTTGCCCTGTCATTGCCACAAAGCATTCGATTACTACAGTGTGGATGGCGCATGAGTACGATAATTATGTGATCACAAACTCATGCAACAAAACCAGTACAATTAAAATTACCATAATAATAATCAAAGCAATAATATATTGTAGTTAATGGTACTCGTAGATTACCTACTTCTCACATGCGTAAAGATAATGATTGTAGTGAAGGTGATAAAAAACAACAACAACAACAACATCAAAAAAACAAATTATAAAAAATGTAGTCTACACTGCTTCATTCTACGCATAAAAACATAACTTGTAACTCTGACAAAACTACAATCATAAATAGTGTTAATATTAACGTGTAAAGCTTACACAATTAATCATAATCGTTATGAAAGATTACTCAAACCTCATGCCTTGCCACCGCCACCCCTATCTTTGTGGCACACATCCATCACGTACTGAAAACCGATCCTTTACTGTTGTATGCGGTGCCATCGTTTAGCCCCACACTACTCTAGTGCCTTGCCTCATTGCATAATCGTCAAAACATCAACAACTTTGAACTACACCATGTAATTAATAGTGTGCTGCAGGTGATTATGACACACATACCATAAATACAAAACGATGACGTAACTAAGGCCATTTTGCAACTCTTGATTAATCACAGTAACATGACCTACTTTACCAATGCAAATCAACAACACCAGCTTGATCGTTATCAGCGTTATAATGCCAATGTGTTTGGTTCAACAGGGGTGACTGCCGTAAATACTGACCTCTCTCAATTTACATCAAATTATCGTATTATTAGTAGTAGTAACAATAATAATATAAGTGCAAACTCTCTGGTGACTAGTAGACTTGGCGGGGTATCACAGTCGGTAGATCATGAGGTATTGCTTCGATCATTTATTGAACATGTACTTCACCACATACAGCAGACCAACGCTGCAAATGTGGAATGTGCAAACAAGAACAGCAAAAGTGGTAGGTCACAAATATTGCGTGTTATGCACAGCTAAATGGAGTTGTGTGAGTTGCTTACACAGGCAGGAAAGCGATCAAGTGAGTTGCTAGGACAGACGTTGCACGACCGAATAGTAAGCTGATTGACAAGTTTATCATCCATTCCACATTAATAATAATATATGAAAAAGCAGTAGTAATAGTAAGAGTAATCGTTAGAGTGCAAATAATTGAGCTAAACTGGCGATACTAACAGTAATACAATCAAAGACTAAACAACCCAAATTAAATCACACAACTCCTAGTATATGTCATATGCCAATAATGGATTTGATGCGTGTAAAGATCATTTGAGTGCATCAGACTTGATGCGAATCGCATGAATTTGTGAGCAGGCTGCGATTATGGTCGACGATGTACTCATGTAGGCCTTTCTCACCCAACTTCGTTTGTTAGTCAATGATCAATTGTGCCTTTACAATAACAAGACACATCAATATAGGCGATATAGACTTTAGTTGTCACAGGTCTGTTCATTGTTACATTTTCTACATGTGATTGGCAGATCATACATGTCGTCGGCGATGCAAGGAGTGAATTGTTTACTGTAGTATATCATTCAGACCTTCGCCATTGTGTAACAAACCACATTCACCTCAGCATAACGTACATCATGTAGTACTTATTTGTAAAGCGAGCAGTGCAAGAGAAGTTAGTAGCCGCAATATCAACACAAAAAGTTTGTGGGACAGTGATTTAATTTACACGGATTAACTCTTTCTGAGTTGCATATTCTACTTCGAGCAACGATTGAGTAGAGTGCCACACCCAAACACTTTACGATACTCATAAACTCGGTAGCATTTGCCGTTTACAGACAGTTATCATTTATTGCTGATAATGACATAACTGAAAACAGTAAAACTGTAAAGAGTGATTATCTTGACACGTGGAAAGATAACAAGAATAAAAACAGAATTAATGATAATAACCACATATTTGATAGTAATAGTAGTGCAACAGATGTGAATACTGATGTTTAGTAGTTTTGTAAACGACTTAACCTCGCTAGTACGGTCTAACTTTTTGTGTTATTTGCAAAAGTCTACAGCCAAGACAATGAGTGTAGCAAGTTATCTACAAAGGATGATGCTGATGCAGCTAACACAGTTAAAAAAATTACATCTCTTTCAGAAAAGTCTGATATACATAATAGTGACACTAATTATATTTGTCGCGTGTTGCAAGTGCTATCGGTTGTCTTGTACACACAACGATCACATTTGCTACAGCGTCATTTGTTGTTGTAGCATGTACGACGTGCAATGAGTGGGTCAACAGAGGTGTTGTGAAACCCTATCAACTCTTCCCTGTACAACTTGATTGTCGGGAAAAGTTTGCTGTAAAATAAAAATAAAATGCATAAGCTAATAAATCCTTTTGTTTTAACCTTTTTCAATTCGACAATTCTATTTAATAAATAAAGATTAATTTTATCAAACTGTAACATTACCTCTCATTTATCATGTACAATCTAGTTGACACATAGTAAGCACGCTGACTACTTTAACTTTCTCTATTGCTTTTTTACATTTTCTTTTACACACTTATCAAATAAGATTTTCACAGAGTTTTTTTTGTAATTATTTATCTACTAAGATTGAATATCACAAATAGATCTGAAATATATGATCGTATGGTGCAAGGTATGATTATGTACGAAAAAATTTATCTGTCAATGCATTTGTAGTTTTCACTAAACGCAAATCGTTAATTTTCAATTATATTTTAAATCATCTACTTATTTCACTATTCAAGATAGTTTGTAATAAATATATAATTTTTTTTTCGTGACTAGATTGCAGTCTCTTTTTTTCTTTGATACAGTAGTTATTTTGTACGCAGTAGCTGTTATTTGTGTGTTTTCATAAAATAAATTATAGAATATTTGTAAATTACATAGAGATGTAAAATTTTTTGTAGTTAGATTTTTAGGAACGTAGCATACTGCGTTTGCTTCTGCTATTTCAAGACCTATGCGTTGACGAACTGTAACATTGCCATGTGCCGTCACTCAAAAAAAGTAAGTCACAATAACCTTATTCTCAGAATTAATGCACAGGTTACACGTCATATGACAATTAAACGAAATCGGTATGCATTAGTAATAAATGAGTTTCCTAGTAACGATGAATAAAGGTGATCATAAGCCATATTTTCACTAGGCGTGTCGCATAATACAACTTAATGAAGATAAAGCAAACAGTGGCAAGTTTTGACAAAGGCAGTAATCGTTCACAGATGACACAAAGGTAACAATAAAACTAAACGACCACACATGACAAACGACGTAGCTTAGTCAAGTCTAATGCACACACCAACGTGATTGTGTTCGACTGACAAAAACTTAGTATAACGGACAAGGTAGTGCTTGCTCTCTGTAAGAGTTTAGTCAAAATTTGCAAGCATGTCATTAACGATATCAAACGCTATGAACATCACAACCGTCATCACGATTAACACTATGGCAAACCTCGTTTAGTATTTGTTGTGTTACTCAATGACAACCTAATCACAGACGCGTCATTTCATTGCTTGCAGTAGTTATTGCTGTTTGCAATGCCATCATCATCATCATCATCATCATCAAAACAATAATTTAAAAATGACGTAAAACAATTCGTGCTCCAAATTGATTTTGTTGACTTGCGCAATAATTTACTCTCTGATAACTGTTTACGACATTTACACCATCTGCATAATATGAAGATTGATCGTCATGATACCAGCAATAAGTACTTGTGTCAATGTTTTATTTCTAACTTTAGCGTTACTATTCCTAATTACTTATACGATGCCATCGCAAAAGTGAGCCATACTAATTACAGTAATTGTGTAAAATGGAAAGGCATGTAGAATAGTTCCATGCAAGATCGAAATTTTTTTGCCTTTTCTGTTGCAGAGTATATGTTGTAAGTAATACAAGATGTCATGAGCAGTAAAGATAAAGACCAAAAACCTTGAAAGCAAGAAATATAAAGTCATGCACTAATACTTGACAAAGACTTTTCAAGAAGTAATAATAAGTTAAGTAGCAGTGCCAACGCTGATTGCTAAATGCGTTCGTAAGGTAGTTTATCACCTGTACCATAACAACCATCAACTGATCATGAATATAATGAACAAGATAAGCTAACTGCGCACTCGTAATAATAAATTAATGAATAACATGACAAAGCTAGTGAAGATGAACATATAAAACTTCATTTGAAAAATCAGAATAAATTTTGTGATTTGCTTGATGGAGTTGACATTGCAATCAACACAACAGCACTGGCAGCTCGCAGAGCATTACTGTTTGGCACAAGTAACACATTGCCTGAAAGAGCAAAAGCATCAACGGTAATAACCAGAACAGGTGAGAGATGTGTTGCAAAGAGTGTAGACAGTAAGGCTAGCATCACGCTTATGAATGAAACTATTATGAGCAATGATATTGCACATAACAAACATACATGTTGTGTTAAAGAAAAAGAAAGACAACATGATATTATACACGTTGAGCCACATGTTGATGCCTGATTTACTCAGCGAGCACAAAGCAAGTCAAGTAGCCCATCACCATTTGCAAACGAGAGATCTCCGTCCATCGTGTCGTAAAGTGTAGGAATGTCTATTGGTAGTTCTCAAAAAGATGCTGTCAACAACAATAAAACAAATATTTACAACAAAAACAAAGCAAAAATTTCACATTGTACAAGATCATCATCAAGATCATCCTAATGTTCTTCTCTTTTATTGATAAGAGAAAATTAAACAGACAAAAACAATCACGTAAATACATAACGACATGATGAACAACTAGAAAATACAATCCCAAAAGATGTGTTAACCAATACACCATCCACAAGACAAATAAAACATAAATGTGACAATAAAAAAGACATTGTTGATGACGAAGAGTCATAGATAGAAAATGACATGGACTAACTTGATCTACCAGATCACATGTACTCTTCTCAGCACGCAAGTAATGGCTAATTGAAAACAAATACACTAAATGTAAGTGAAATGACAAGTTCTTCTCATTCATAGTAAATTTTAGATTTGTCAGGTATTGCAGCAAAAGACGGGTGCACGCTCAAGTAGTAGTATGACATTTGCAGCAACACATGTAATGATGAGGACTGTAATAATTGTTTGAGTGAAAGTAAAAACGCTGACATCAAACACAGAAATATAACTACCTGTAAAATTACAGAAAATAACACGTATAACAATAAGTAAGAAAAAGTTGTAAGACACACTATATGAAATGTGTTATAGGCGTATTGTAACGCATAAGGTGCACATGGAGTGTGTAAGTCCGATAACTCAGCACAGGCAGTATGCGCAACTCCAATAAATCAGTCCACTTCATCAGAAATGAGTCGCAAAAGGTACAAAACCACTAATTAAAAAAGTATTGGTATGATAGAATCTACCCTATCTACGTCAAACTTTCACGCACTAACTGTGCTCATTTTACGTCACAATCACCTTCACATGCTGTAACACCACGCATTACCTTTGACACTAGTCAAGCTAGACATTTCGTGCAATCATCTTACCTCCTTACACGGAGTAGAACACTGTACACACTTGTAGTTGCTTAATGCTCGACGCAATCGCTTGACTGACATTACACATGTTGCAAATCTTACTAAACTAACACACCTATTTGTCGGTCGAAATAAGATTCGAGTTATTGACAACATGTCACCTTTAAGACAATTACACACACTGGATGTGTCATATAATGCACTGTCGTCTACTAATGCCATTCGGACGTTGTCATTGATTGTGAACCTGAGGTGTTTGTACATTAAAGGAAACCCACTCATCACCAACGTGCTCAAGCAAACCAGATATAAGGCACATTTACGTCAACTATGCCCGTCCTTGTACTGCATTGATGATGTGTACATGGCAACATCCTTTACCGCTTCTGCAATGCCACATTCGCACTTATCTGCTGTTATATCATCATAATAACACTCATCATCACTATCAACATCAAGAGCAGCAAAAAAAACCACCATTTCAAAACAGAGTATGACATATGAAGAGGCATAATTGCGCAAACGTGCCAATCATACAACTAAACTCAGTGCACGTGAAACAAATTAGCACTCTACACTCAAATCATTGACTAAAAAGCAATCAAGCAAAGTGATTAACGAATAAGCTAATTATAACGTATATAACGAAAAAGGTAGACATGAAAATTGTTACGACTATAATAGTGGTGATGACAAGAATATTGAAGGTAATGCTCATGATGACAGAGGAGACGGTAGGAAAATAAATTGTAGCATGCAAAGTGTTTGTGTTAGCTCAGTTGTAAATTAATCAGTAGATACCATTCTCAGGCGGTATCGACCTAAGAAGTTGCACCCGCAAACAAATATGATAACATACAAGGTAAACAAAGCTTTCTAGTTAAAAAAAGCAAATAGCCTAGCTAAGATACAGCAATAACAAACGTCAAACTAGCAATAAGAAAAGCATTAACAGTGATAATAATAATATTAGAAACGATCCCAACTACAATCACAATAACACTTTCAGTATGAATAATGTCAAAGTAAGTGTAATTAAAATTAGTAACATTTAACACAAGACACTACAAACACTAATAACAAAACTGCAAAGCAAGAAAGTAACGAAATAGATAGTAAGTGCATTATACCAAATACTAATTATAACAATAGAACTTGTATGAAATAAATAAATAAAAAATAAAATCAACACTAGTCACAACGCTCTCCTCTTATGCAATAGAGAGTGGACGCATTTGTATAAAGTGAATAAATGTAGAATTGACCTCACTATTTGCAATAGTAGAAATGTTTCCATGAAAAGTAGTTTCAAAAGTCAGCATTACACAATGACAACAATAATAGTAATGCAGTGAAACAAGAGTACAATAAACCGTTTTGTACTGCAACGCAACAGAGAAGATTATCAATCCCATGATTACTGTCAGATGCAAGAATGACAACAAATACTGTGAAATCAAAACCAAAAACAGCGGCACTGTAAAAGGAGGCAAGAGACAGAAATGTCAAGTATGACCGTAATATTGACCTTTTGCATAACTACAAATATAGTACAGTTTTTAACGATGGGTCATAAAACGTAAGGCAAACAAATTTGAAATCTAATAATTCGTATTACTGAAATAACGTAAACATGAACAGACAACCTAATGACGAAATGCAAAATAACAGCGACGTTATTAACAGCAACACATAACGCAATGAAAACACTATCTGAGCATCCATAAACACATAGTCAACACGTAGACAGCACAATAAGACCTTGATAAGTCCAGCAATAAGCTAAAGCAACTTACACTAATTGGTAAGAAGTGTGATCATAAAAACAAATCTTGTATAAATCCGTTTTCGATTACGCACACTCAAAAATTAAAACCTTACTTTATTGTACTGCTAAAGTATGATACTTTTACTCTACGACTATTCTTCTTTTCACAATTACTATTTTTATTATCAAATTAGTTTATAGTTTTACTTTTGTTAACATAGAATCACTTGTAGTTGAATAATACTCACGCATACACAAACACAAATTTACTCACTAACAACGCAAAAAATTTAGTTTATTAATATATATTGTTTATATTTATATTTCCTTGACACATTTTTTTAATTCACAATTAGATCTTTAATATGGAAATGACAAAAAATACATAGTGTAATTGTGTGCTAGCAAACTTAAATTATTACATAAATAATTGTAATTATACATAGACACGGTTTCCCTATAGTTAAGTAAAATTATAAACGACATTATATACAAAAAGTAAACTATGCAATGTTTTATGTGAAATTCACTTTGTTATAAATATGTATTTATGCAATGCTGTAGATGACAAATTAGTTCAAAGCTAACCATTCATTTCACCTATCTTTTTATTATAAAATTAGTCGACTTTTGCTTCAAGGATAGTTTTTCTTTATAAAAAAAAATTGTGAGCAATTGACTTTTTTTATTCAAATGTCATCGCTCTAGTCCAAATGTAGCTAGGAGGACACTGCTGTAAAGTTGCTACCACTAGTACACTTTTTAGCGAACACATTACAGACTAGGTGATCACTGTGCGAAAGTACACAGTAATCAAATGTAATAGATGAACTCTGTAATGCGCTGGTGAACAGAAAAGACAATAATATAGTAGATGTTAATAAAACATCAAATAATTTTGCATAAGTATAACAAACAAATGGGTTTTGTATAACTTTGCCCCTGCAACCACCAAGAACAAGAACATCATCATCATCATCATCATCAAAATCTTTGGGTAGCAGTCGCGTGTCACATATTATTAACGAATTGCTTAGTAACATAGATTTTTGCAATAATGAGAAATGCAACACAACTTAATTTGTATGCAATGTACACAATAGCAAGTAAATCAATAAAAGCAATAACGCAAATGCAAACGCGCACAGTAAACAAACATCAAGCGCGTTTCATAGTGTATGATTGCCTTTACTTGATCGTTGATATCAACAACATGAGAAGCATAATTTGTAAAATGCTAACCGAATCAAAGATAACAACGATAGCTGATTTACAGATGATTTGCGTGGTAGAATTTATATGGACTATATGTAAAATTGTATTGAAACAAAACTTATTGCAAACTGTTTGCTAAATATAGCGCGTTAAAACATTAATGCTGACAGAAGAAAAACAGATTGCAATGCACAAATGCCTACTTTCCATTCGTAGTAGCAGTCAATACAGACAAAAGCAAATAATGATGCAATTAAGGCAAAAAATTAACAAATTTTAGTATTGTCCATGCAAAATTTATTTTCTCTTTATAGTGTTACATAAAATTTTCAATTATTGGCAAAAACAGTGGGACTGACTTTGCTGTTGCACATGAATAAATTACTTCACTGTACACGCAATGACAAGAGCGTTGTGTTTGAGTACATTTACAAAAATTATGTGTCTACTCAATTGTAATAAGATTAAAATTTAGTCACACCCACACATGTCACGTCTGAGTATACTTTACGTGAAATTGAACTGTACGGTTCATATTTATATTAACAAATGCAAGGCTTTCGTCTGCGATAAACAGCCATACATTTTTTAAACAAATTAGTAGCTTGTATTCCCACGTAAACTAATTCACAAGTTGGTGACAAATATTCAATTAACAACAAAATTTTTAGTGATAACAACAGCGACGATAGTTAAGATGAGAATGTTTAGAATGATGATTTGAGTAATAACAAAAATAACAAGGTGAATAATTTCGCAACTATGAAAACAACCTAAATTAGTGATAGTTGTTGGCTATACATCATGTCTTTACTTGTGTAAATGCAAACACAATTGAGTAACCTTAATCAATAGTTGTCACATGATGAATATAAAAGTTACAGTAATTATGATCATAATAATAATGTTAATGGTAGTAAAGTGTAATGATAAAGTAAGTAAGGCGTAGGTATGAAAAGTGCAAATGTTTAGGTTCATTTGTTGCTCAACTTCATAACATTATTGCAACAGTATTTGATATCACATGCCAAATGCAAGTTGTTTCTGTTTGCCTTATAGCAGTACAATAGTAATATAATAGAGAGCAGCAATAACACGAAAAGAAGAGTTCTCAAACCTCATAGTAATAATTCTAATTACTGTAAAAGTTTCAATGCGACATTTAGCATAACACGGTATGCATTATGGAAGTAGGCCAAAAAAAATCTACGAATACCTCTTACTGATAATATTGCTATTACTTCACCTGTACTATGACAGTGTCTATTACAAACTAATGATGCACACATCTATCACACGGATATCGCTACTATTATTACAACTAATACTATTAATACTTGTGATGGCAATAGTGTAATACAAGAGGATGCGTAGAGCACCAATGTAAATTACATGCAATGATGGCGTCTTCACAGTGAGTGTATTCAACGAATGCACACTGATGAGAGTATAGCTCTGTCTACTGCTGATGTGTATTTACAACGTCTAATGCAATAAACTGCAAATATTGATTGTAATTATGTTAGCTCGACGATATGCGGAGCAGATTGACAAATATTGCAGCCAATATTGTCTAAAATGTAACGCTACTACAACTTGATGTAAATTAGATTCTATTACACGCAATTCGATTTGTAGTGGCAACACTGCAAACGTGTACCATCTGCAGCTACTAAAAGTAAAACCGCAAAAAAAGGAAGTACAGGTATAAAGGAAGAAACGAGTAATGCTATTTATGAAAAAACAAAAGACGCTATAAAATCTGATGTATTTGATAATGATAATCAGTAATAAATTTAAGTGTAAGCATCTTAGCGATTATTGTAAAAAGTGTGTCATGACGCAAGCTAATCGTCATCGTTATCTTACAAGTAATAATTTGTACAAATGACGGCATGGTAGATGTGGCAGGAAACTCAGTCAAGGCTTGATGCTTTTTTAACACACTATTTTATTCATTACTATCATGCCAGTTGCTTTGGCCTGCTACGAGCTGAACGACAGCGTCAACTTGTGCGTGTTCTAAAATAAATTGGTGTCTTTATAAAGCGCGCAATTACAAAAAGTGTGTAAATTATAGCGACAGAATAATAAAAATAGAAATAAAGATCAATACCACAACTATCAATATCGACAAATGTAGTAAAGTAGCAGAAATAGTAGCAGTAATCATTACAAAAATAAAAATAATTAACAATACGAAGCAACAATAACGAGAGTGAGGAGTGAAATTCAGATTAGGATGATGTTATCTTTGGTATGACGGATGACATTGATCCTCATACTATAGATAATATCAATAACAATATTGTTAATAATAATAGTGGTAATGATATATTTATTAAAACTGCCAAAAATAATGATACGACAGCATTAATGCAGGCTTCTTTATAGTTGGCAAATGACAAGATGTCAAATGATTGACAATAACATAGCAAACCTCTTACTCAATTACTATTTAATAACTACAACAATCGTAATGTGATTTGTGACAAGAATATCAATAACAACAACAGTAACATTGATCTTACTACTTTATGTAAACATCATATTGCTGTTTGTAATGACATGTCACTCTTGTTGTTCATTATTCACGCAACACTCACACTGCTATAACGTCAAAGCAAGTTAACTTCAACAGCTATTAACAGGTCTACCCTATTTTCGTCTTCTCTTACTACATCTTCTGTATTGTAAGACAGTTGGCAAAGTTTGCTTTGACGTATACTTGTACCTCTCTTGTCCATGTATTCACTCAGCCGGGCAGGCAATAGTGCATTCGGCAACATTTTCACTGCAAAAGAATGGCTGTTTCAGGTAAAATTTGTTCTTTGGGCGATGTTGTAGTGTTCACTGTTTGCACTTCCATGAAGTGAGCAAGGCATTTTCAATGCCATGCAAAAATACACCGTCGTGCAATAGTATTGACTCAACTATCATGATCGAGGACTACTGTAGAGTGATGGATTGTAGAAGTTGCAGACATGATTACTCCAGTAAGGAAAGAGTTATGCGTTTAGCGGCAATAACAGTAATGATATTTGTAAAACAACAACTACTCCTATTGTAAAAGACGAAAACACTAAAAAAGCGTAATAAGAAAATAAATATCTATTGCCGCCTTCGGTTGATGAATTGTAGTTATTTTGATCGCCTACCATTCTAAGTCCCATTGCAACACACAATAATAATTGATAAAATACCATGTGAGGACGATAACAAAATTTACTAGTGCACTATCCGTTTCCTGCATCATTGCTCTTTATGCAAGGCGTGGTGAAGACAATATCTGCACGGTTTTATCAATTACAATGTGCATGAGAGCGAAATAGACGAGGTCGTATGAACACAAATATGCTTGCTAATTCCGATAATGTTAATAACATCGTCATCGGCGTTGACAATAACATTATTAACACCATCAACAACATGAGTGATAGCATGAATGTGCATCAGGATGATATTGTAGATACACATCAGAGTGATAATGTTGACAATGCAAACCAACTTGATTACATGCTGGATGTGGATGCCTTGGTGGAAGATGATCTTATCAATGACATTAACGATAATAATTATACTACTAATGGTGATAATATATAATAGTAGTAATAAATATAGCAAATGTAGATGTACTAAGAGAATGAAGATAGACTACATTCTGCGTTTGCTAGAAGCAAAAGTAATCAGCTACGTCAAGTTCGTGTAAATCAAAAGTCGTAAAGTTAGAATTTAATTATGCAGGAAGAGTAGTAGTAGTAGTAGTAGTAGTAGTAGTAACAATAGTAATTATACAATAAACGTAGCAACTAGCATAACACTAGTACATTGTAATTTTACTGCTTCTGTACCCAAAGTGACATTGACGTTTTCAGTCTACTTGTCAGTGCAGTTCATCGTGGCTGTTTGGCGTTTCAGAACTCACCAACACTAACACACACCTCGTAACTGTGGTAATAGTCACGAAACTAATTACAACCGTAGCGCAAGTCAAGTTCATTTGCAAATTCACAGTCGTGTTCGTTGCTGCAGTGATGATTGACGCATTTAACGCACCTTTTCACGTTTTACGTCCCATTTGGTGTTACGTCGTCAATAAATACTCACTTGTATTCAATAAAACAAATCGAACGTAAATTATTTAAAGTTCACACACGTTCTCGTAAGTAGTGTACAATAAAAGCTAATAAAATCCATGCACTAAAAAATTTACACGTATAGCGCATAACGAAAGTGCAATCATTAACAGCTAATGATAATCAATCACAAGCGTAAATATCACCTGCTATCAATACAATGAACAATAATAATTGTAGTAACCATGTGACTAATTGATTTGCTATAGATGTGTCTTCTTACTTCACTTCTTCACATAACGCATTGCGAATTGCACTAGGCAGATAGCTGGCGCATCTTGCACTAAGCTCACTTACGATTGTGAAAAATAATAGTAATAAGTGCAGTAGCAATAAGAGATGTAAAGATTGTGATTACAGTGATAATAACACCAACAACACTAAAAAAAGTTGTAATAAAAAATGATAATTAGAGACTAACTAGTAGTAACAGTAGTCAATAAAAAGTAATTACTGTAACATATGAGAAAGTACATTAATTTCCTGCCCGATAGCACTTCCACTACTACCGTAATCCCCTTCCTGAGTGCGATACTGACGTAGCATGGCAGATGAGATTACATTACTACAGTGAACACAGTTAAACAATGTGCTCGAAAGCATTTGCTTGTTTACTCGAATCACGTTGTTTGACACTGTTCGACATGGTGAGGTAGCTAATTAGTGTATGAATACATAAAAGAAGATATGATGCTCTGCGGCTCACATGACACATCTGCGACGGTGTCGGTGTCAGAATGTAAAACGCATTTTGCACTCATTCCTTGGTTGAGATGGGTTTTTGTCATTTGCCCAGCAACTACACTTGTACATTGTAGATGATGATCGTGGTGATGATGCGATTAGTGATGCTCATCTGCAGCGTACTTTACGCACGGTGTATTGTGCGGCAGATGACATATGACGCATATTGTAAAGTGAAAAATGGTGAAAGTAAAAACTCGTTGATTAAATGTTTAGTATCACTAATAACAAATTCCCTATTTTTTTTTTGCCTCCGTTAATCAACTACATTACATCTAATAAATATACTGAAACATAAATGAAAATAATTTGAATTAAATGACATATAAGATGAAAGAGTACTTTCACATTATTATGTAAGTAGAGGTTAATAGTAAATGACCGCATATGTACTCTAATGTTTATTGGTCAATTGCAATAACATCTAATTTATTCTATTCTTATTTTTTTATTGGTTTGACTACTGTGCAAGTACAAAATCTTTTTTTTTAAAAAGTAAATATAGCTTTAGTATTTAGCTGTAATACTCTGAGCTGTTCTATATATATATATACATTTTTTTAGATCTTTGAAAGATATCTCAA
Source organism: Blastocrithidia nonstop (assembly GCA_028554745.1). NCBI lineage: Eukaryota > Euglenozoa > Kinetoplastea > Trypanosomatida > Trypanosomatidae > Blastocrithidia > Blastocrithidia nonstop. The sequence goes on from JAQOTN010000045.1 coordinate 97,226, forward strand.
AATACATAATGAAAATGTTTCACAGACTTTGCATCGGTAGCGCTTTCATTGCTAATCATTATTGTTATTATCGCTTTCCACTACCGCTGATATTGTCAACCTTATGACTGCCGTTGCTGAGTTTAGTCAATCAAAATACATCCACGCTGCATGAAAATGTCAAAAGCAATAGTAACAACAGCAACTGGAATAGCAGTACAAATGCTCAAAACAATGTTGATAGTTCCAAGACAACACAGCTATAGTGTACGTCAAAATCAACTTACAAGTCCAAACAATTACTACAGCATAATCATAAACACTTTTATTTTTATTATGGTTGTAGTAATAACAATAATAATTTCCGTGTTTTGTTACATCATAACAATTCTCACTATCAAATGTTGCATTCATCAAACTTATTTACAAGCCTCATTTACAGTAAGTGCCATTTTGCACAATCAATATCATCATAATCATCATCATCATCATTATCATCGTCATTAGGTGCTCAGAACAAAATCAATGCATCCGATCAAATAACATAAAGTACAACTTCGCCAAAATAACATAACGAGTCTATTCGTTCTCTTGTACGATAAATGTGCCACAATGATCCGTTACAGGTACAGCACCTCGTCGTACACGTCTTACGTGAGACGCTAACACGTGTGTTGTAATCTACACTAAACATCATCGGTGGGAGTCATCCTTGAACGTTATTAAAGTAATTTGCCCACGTTGCTAACTTGGCCCATGCCCTGCGGAAACAGTACAATAAGATGCTACGTGCACAACGCACCAAGGCACAACACCAAGTTGGCAAAAAGCAACTTCGTCAGTCAAAGGGAGTGGTGCCGAGACAACCTCAGCTTGTGGTGCTATCACGTTCTCGTAAAGGTGGTAATATTAGAAATAATATGGAAACAAGTTTGTTTGCAAATAATTTGAATAACACTCAAACGGACAATAATATTACTGCTAATAAAGTTTTGTAGTAAAATAATATTAATCTGAACACGTTAATGAAGAACGTCACTGTCACCGTGTCTAATAATGAAATAACGAATGAAATATTTATGCTGTACTTATTGTTGCACTATGATCTTGTCTTTATACCATCGACTAAACTAACGTAGCTATTGTAATGTGTTGTAGTTGATTATGAAACCTAATATAATATTGAATAGACGTCTGCAAGATAAAATACTAACAGTACTATCGCAAATAAGAGTAAAATGAATTAAATGTAACATGCCTGCCACACAGTGTTGACTGTTTAGGTGTAAAAAGTAAAGTAGTATGTGCATACACTGTTTGACACACAACCGGCAATTATTTCGTTAAAATAGAAAACAATAACCGCACTTATTAACACCTGGAAAGGTACCAAGAATGCACAACGTTTAGTTAAGATGGACAAGTAATAATTTTGATCTGAATTTGTGCACCCATTGCTTGATAGCTGTGCACAGTCGTTGACAATTTACCATCACTCTCGTCACGGGTGAGCAAATTGCGAGGTACAGAAAGTAATGCATTTGCTATTCTTACGGGTAACAAATTATTTCTTGATAAGTACTCTGGAAATGAAAGATGGCAAGGCTATTGAGGCGTTTTTGCTGAAAAAGTTTCAAGAGCCGTCATAACATGATTGTGACATTAACAACGAAAAGTTTGCTCATAAAGACTATGCAAACAAATGTAGTAGGCTAAGTCAAGAAAACACTAAAAATAACAATAATAATCAAAACCGAAATCAAACACAACGGTAACATGCATGACATTGAGACGATGCTGATAACAGTATTTTGTTTAATGCGTTCAATTTGAAAGCTAGTGAAGCGCATTATAACATGACATTCCCATAAATTGCACTTATTTACCACGATAATTTTAATGCGAGTGCTAGAACTAGTAGCAGCAGCAGCAGTAGTGGTAATAGTAATGTCAGACATAAATCAGTTAATATTAGTAAAGGTAAATGAAAAAGCGGTACGGTTACGCAGTCAACACAGCTTAATACACACAAAGTAGACAACACTAATCACAGATTTCAATAACCCGCTCACAGCACGTAAAAACTTACATAATCAATAACAACAACAACAATAGCAACACCACCAACTATCACGCAAGTACAAATGTAGAAGGATAAAATGAATTGTACTAACATTATATCTGCTACGTGTGTTGATAGCGTAAATTAGCTACATGGTTTGACCTAAAATATAAGAAGTGGCAGCAATAATAATATTACTACTACTACCAGTAATAGTATACTTAATGATTTGCCTTTCGACACAAACGTTAGTGAGGATAAATGTAATAAAAAGCAATTCGATACTGTAAATTTGGACAATGTGCAACACACGAAAATAACCATCATGCAATAAAACATGTCATAATCATAAACATGTTCAGTATGCTAAGTTTAGTGCGCAACTACACTAATAAAAAATCTTAACGAAAATAGATAGTAAATCTATTAAGCAAATGATTTGTAAAAAACGTGTATTTTGTCAACTTCTCCACTTTCTCCACCTCCTCCTCCTCCACCGCCGTCGTTAACATCTCAATAACCGATTTTCAGCAAACCATCATAACTATCTAGTGTAGACTCGACTTTCACCTCCAATAGCACAAACGGCACATCTGCCTTTGATGCACCACAACCACCGTCACGATATACTGCTGGTTTCAGTGAAAAGTTGTAGATGTACAACACTCTATCGTCATGGTCGCAGCATACCCCACGGCAGACGTTTGATCAAAAATTACACGCGATACATAAAACGAACGATCTAGCACAGCTCGTTTCATTTACCCAGTTATGCATTCGTACTATCTTTCATGAGTGCCTGCCGGCAATCGGGTTTGAACCGAGCGGAATTCGTCTAAATACTTTCTCCAGACGACTTTCATGAAGTGTACATTACGAAAGCCAACTTGGCACGTTAGATTCATTTGTTAACACCTTTGAAGATTTGTTTTTTGTGATTAACAGACCAGCCCAAGTAAGATCTAAAAGTAGTATTATTCATGGTAACATGGTCGTGTCTATTGGTGGTGATGATGAGAATAATGATAGTAATACAAATAACGAAAAAGATGTAAATGCTACAAATTATACTCGAGGTGATTTGGACATGCAGACTAAAAAGAAACGAAAGAGGCGTAAGAAGACAGCAACAACAACGTCAGTGCCGATCATAACATAAAATTTGTTGAAAAAATAATTAGATGGGGAAGTAAAAACTAATAATGACTAGTAAATGCAATGTGAAGATAACAAATTACGTGAAGATAACGATTGCAGCAAAAATCGTTTCACATGAAGTAATGACTAAACACCATAAAATATTGATATTAGTATTAACAATGATGCATCGATGGCAAGTTCAACATAAAGGAAGCTAATTTAAAGTGGATTACGATAATAGTGTTATGAAGAGCAATAGATGTAATCACATTTGTAGTAGTAACATTATTAATAGTAGCAGTAGTAGTAACAAATAGACAATCTGAAGATTGATAAGATAAACAATAACAATAAGAATGATATTAGTAGTAGTGGTATTTCAAGTGATATGTAACACAGAAATGATAAAAGTTGTACATAGCACACGTCATTACCCACTGTCGTGAGTTTTGACAATAGTGATTACACTATCACTAACAATGAATTTACGATCATTAATGTGTATCGTGGTTATGTCGGTCCATCGTTGTTGTACGGCAAACTTCTTAGACGCTTCTTTCCTGATGAGATGTAATTTCCGTTAGGTGCTGTAGCTGAGGCACTTATCTGAGGTAAGTTTTTTGCACCACGATTTGGTGAGCTGAAGAGCGTCTTTGCTGCCATGGGACGTGTGGTAGAAAGTGCGACACTACGTCGGGTAGTTCGTAATAATTGTTAAAACAACACGAATTATAGTATCAATGTGTATGACCATAAATAAAGTGAAAATAATAATAATGAGCCTTGCCAAGACGAAAACCATTTATGTGAAGACAGGACAAAAATTATGCAAGCTGTACATGGTAGTGATGTTGATGTGACATGTAAGTAGAATAATGCAGAAAATGTTTGCAACCAGAATATTAGTAATATTAAAGAGAATGGTGAAAATAAGATTAACATTTAGCAAACAACAACAACAACAACAACAACAATACACAGACAGTCACTACAAGACCTTTGTAACGTAGATGATTACACCTTTGTAGATTTTTTCTAATCGCTACGCAGTATGTAGTTATCACCTTCACCTGCCACAGAGATGTTATCCTCCACTAAAGCTAAAATTAGTGCAATGAATAACAACAATAAGACGGCAAGCAAAGACAGCAAATCAAAATATTCAAATAAAATATACTACATGACTGTGCAATCACTTGTAAAGTAGTTTTGCAATTACGCACTGGTCAATCACAACACTACAATACATGTGTAGAGTGTAGTAGACACTGCCGCATATTTATTACAGCGCTTCCCACATTATATTCGATTTGTGTCTACTCCTCTAGTCCCACCACCATCGTCGTCTTCACATACTACGTTGCTTGCCTCATCGAAAGTCGTGTACTTACCGAGAAGACATAACGAATTTGATAGGACTAAAAATAACGATTGTGACAGCGATAATAACTCATCTACGAAAGTAAATTTGCAGTAAGGTGAAGTATCATAACATAAACTAAGTGAGGCAAATGCATAAAATTTATAAGAAAACAACAACAACAACAACAAGACACTACGCAATGATGATGAAAATGAATAAAAAGCAGAAGATGGCGGAGGCGTGATTGAGATTATGTTTTAATTGCCCTTGTTTGTACAAAACAATTTGGCACGTTTCGTTCGTACATACATCACTCCACACCTGTACAGCAACTTTGCACTCTCACTTGACACCCTTGCAGCACTGCTCAAGTGAAACGATGTAAATGTTATTGAGCTGTTCAAGAGTCCGCGTAGTGTAAATTATTGTGCCAGTATCAACTTGACACCACCACTTCTGCCATCAATGCATAAGGCAGACAACAAAGTTTCACTTCTGGGAGTTTTGTTTGCCTATATGCACATTCAACAAGCAAATGCTACAGACAACTCAACGTAAAAGATGCATAAGGTATCACGACAAATGCTATCACCTTCACTGCAATCAAACTTGCCTATATAGTGGTGTATTATAAGATGTAAAAGTAAAGCCATACAAATACTACAAAAGTAATATTTATAGTAGTAGTAACAACCCTTACAACAACAATAGCAATAACAGCAACAACAGCACAAACAAACGTAATCGAATCACAAGAGAAAGTGTAGCACATTTTTCGTGCTTTCATGTGGTACGTAGGCAAAGAGCGCACAAGAGTGTCTCTTGCAGGTAAATGGATTAAAAATGATAAATGGCATGAATGTGTAATAAATCGATAATGGTATTAACGGTAACAAAGTAACTAGCTCATTTACATGACTGTAAACCAGTAACATAAACACAACAATGCCATTGTACGTAGTGCCATCGTACAAACCTGTTTCCTTGAGTGAGCTACTAACATGAAATGATGAGTTTTGCACTTTGACTCAAATGAACAGCAAAAAATAAACAATAGAAGCACTAAACTAGACGTGAGACGAAAAACATGCAAAAACATCTCACTAAAATGACAATCATATACCATAAGCTTCCTCACCAATGCAAAGTATGTAATTATCACCGTTGACGCCATGCTTGTAGAATCTTAAGTTTAACGCTGCCTTTGCCGATGATATTGGTGTCAAAGATGAAGTCGAGTGTTTTTACAAAGATGTTATCGTCTGAGATGTAAATGACAGCACATTAACGTAATCACAGCTGATGAGTAAGTCGTAAATGTAAAGCACATCACAACATTAATAACGATCATAACGATAATAAGTAAATAACAAGTGTCAAGTATAATAATTTTTAAAAATGTAGTGTGTATTTTATTTAATTGTCAAGTACACATGTATGTGCACTTGTTAATTCTTTCCTCATTATCTTCTTCACAGATTTACACTTAACAAACATTATTTACTATTGTACCAACTGAGTTATATATAAGTAAATTATGAGTTTGTTTAACAGTAAACTTTGTTTGATTATATATATATATATATTCCGTTTTGTAGTGTAATGTTATTCTAATAAGATAGAAAATTAATACTTCTATTGCCTTACGTTAATTGGTTTGTACTTTATTTCTTAAGTGCTTGTTTTAATAGCTGTACATAATAATATACAAATATAAATTTCTTTCCTACATACACATTTAAATACATACACTACCATAGATCTTATACCTTAATTAAACTTAATTTTTTTTGTGTTCTGTATCTTATAATATTTTTCAATCAAACATTTCCATCATAGATTGCAACATCATAAAAAAAATTATCGTTTACAATGTCGTCTCAAATACAACTTGATGCGATGCAATAATAACATGACGACAAAGAAGAACATGTTTATAAAAGCGAATAATAATTTGTGAAAAACATTGGCTAAGACGCTCAAGTAGCACATTACTAAAAATTTACATAAAAAGGCAGAAGTAAATAAAATAACATAATAAATAAAGTTTTCGACTAATAACAAGAAGAAGACAAAGATAATGCAAATAATGGTGGTGATGACTAAGACATGAATGATGATAGGAGCAGCCATACCACATTTTCAGCGCATGACTTGTGTATTGTAAACCAAAGTGATGATGATAACGTCGTTTATTCGATAGAAGAAAATATTAATAATTGCAACCATTATGCATATTGCCTTGTAAATAGTGTACAAGACATTCCTCATGTCGATGGACAAGATACAAGTGAACAGAAAGAAGGTAAAGCAGGAAACAGCAAAGTCAAAGATAAGCTAGATGGCAATGATCGTGAAACTGAACAAGTGTTATAGGGCTAAAAAGGTAAAAAAGACTACTGATACTAGAAACAACTGAAACAAATAAATTAAAAACATGTAGAAGTTGTACTAGTGTAGCCGACAATAAATGTTAATTAACAAGATTAATAAGAAAAAAATGGTAGAATGCATAGGTCTATCTGATAAACATCATAAGCGACCATGACAACAAACATAATAGGAAGAGACAACAACGATAAACCATCAAATTCTAACAATGAGAAGGAATAGCAAAACAGGAAACCTCTTTGACGACGCAAGGGTTAAGTACTTATTGCACCAACTCCATCACCGCAACGAACCGATGATGAGTAATTAGCAACAGTAATTACACAATAAGAATGTAAAAATGTCGTGTAAGTGTCATTAAAATAGGATGATGAAGTTGTAAAAAATGAGACGGAGTAGCGTCAAGACATAGAACTAAATGCAATAAATGATTTATAATATGTACATAGAATATGTAAACTAATCGGTGAGGCATTGAATGTACCATTGTACATTACGGTGCAGTAATCAACGTTGTGGGCTCTTATTGTGAGTGATGAGCGACGAGAGCGATTGGCGATAAGCTAAAAATAGGTGCAAGCTGTTGTGTAAAAAAATGAGAGACAACGTATTTTACACATAACATAGATGGCCCTGCTCATAGAGGATGAAGTATGTAAACGAGCTGAGTAGGTAGCTGCTCTATAAAAGTTGTAAATAACCAAATTACACCATTTATTTAGCGTCGGCCTGGCTGCACTCATACATCAGCGTGATTTATTGCGCGCAAAGTGATCATCACGACAAAGAGCTGAATTGATAAAGTGCGTGAATGCGTTAAGGTGGTAATGATAACAAGCGCAAATGTAAATACAGGTAGATGAAGCACAAGAGCGGGCAGCTTTGTATGATGTAGCACAAAACATCTAAACACACTTATTATAATTGATAGAAAAAGCAGCATCAGCAGCTGCAGCAAAATAACTGTACAATGTGAAAGTCGACACACATTCATTGCGTCCTGCAGATTGTTATGTAAGTATCAAAGATAACCAAGTCAACAAAAAGATGGTACTAAATGATTTGCACTATGCACATTGTGATTAGTCGTAAAGCTAACAACGATAGCACTTACTATAAAAATAAAATGAAATGTAGGAATAATAATAGGCATAGTAGTATTATTCTTAGTATGTGTAGTAGTAGTAGTAGTAGTAGAAACCATAGCATGGAAAGTAATAATGACAATTGCAGCAATTATAGGAATAACAATAACAATTGTAATAATTGTAGTAGTAATAATAGGAAAGTTAAGTAGATGAAGATGAGTGAAATACATAGAGTGCAACATAGCATGCCTTTTTCGAGTGAAACCCAACGAACAACACCTCCTCTTGCTCTTAATCACAAAAGACTAGTGCGGTAAAGTCAAACTCATGTACTGACAACTCTGTAATATACAACATTGATAGTAGTGATGGTAAGGATGCTGCAAACAAAAAGCATGGAAGCGTTTATGGTAACAGCCACACGGTGAAAACAAAAAAAGTTATATCACATTTTGCACAAGTAGCATCGTCCACGACATCTTCACCATCTATCAAAATAAATATCACTTCGGATAGTGTAACTGGTAGCAATAATACCAGTAGTAATGGAAATAATAATTCTTCTCATTATGATATTTCTGAGAATAACGTTTGTGATAATACAAAAGAATATAGTAATCAATGACCAAAAGAGAAAACGTAAAGTGATAGATCGAGCACTGTTCGAGTGAGTGATGTAATGTAAACTAATTGTAACAATAAGTTTCACAGAAAAGCACAACACCACATTACCTTTACTGATAATCCTGCTAAAATAATTTTAGTGAAACCGCAAAACATGTTCAAAGTTAATGTGTAATAGTAGAAGTTAGCTGATGCAAATATGTCTAATGAATTGTAACAAATTACATTGAACAACAACAAACAATAAAGTGATAACGTTAATAAAAACATCAATCTTGTTAATGCAACACATGACAAGCCTAATATTAATTATAATGATAATAGTGTTGACAGTAAGAATGATATTAATATGATGTGTATCAATAATAAGGAATTACTAAATGTAAGCAAAGATGATAATAAAATGAATAGTTAAATATTCACAATTGCAAATGATGATGTAGTTTAACAAGATGTTAGTGTCAACACTAAAAATTATGTAGGTGATATAGAAAATAACATTCACATTACAAACCATACACCTAATGGCAATTTGCAAACAGTAAGTGTTTTACCATTTAATCGTCACATCATACCTTGCTCTCTTTGTGCAACGTGCTGCCCAACTACAGGTACGGGTGAAAAAGCTTATCGGTAATTTGTACACACATATGTGTGCAATATCAAGAGCAACAAAAGCAGCAATAACAACAACAACAGAAAGTTTAATCAAAATAAACACGCACAACACCACAAAACACATACAACGCAAAATAACAATTTGAATAATAAACAAAAATATTCTGATTGTTATAATTATATTTATAGTGCAAATAAGAATAATATTATTGAATACAAACCACATTATTGTGCGCCTACTCGTACATGAGCTGTGCAAGTGCAAGAAGCTGAATTGTAACGTACACTTGCATAATTGCAAAAGGTCAAGTAGTAAGTTAAACGGTAGAAAGTGCTAACTAATTACAGTTAACATGAAAACAGCTTTCCATCGCATAATAATAATAATGTTATAAACACATTTGATCATTGCAAAGATTATAATAAGAATGATAGCAGCAGGTAGAAAAATTTAAACGTGTGTGATGGCTAGGACAGGATTAAAATTGACAAAAGAGAGATTGTAAAGAATTGTAAATACAAGGAGAAGTAATAATACAATGAACAAAATGCAACGGCCAAACAAAGTATAATAGCTGCTCATAAGAAATATACAAATTATATTACTCCTTCGCACTCACCTTGTGTACATCAAAGCTCAAATGCGTATGTGTAGTAATTGTACCGACAATCACCCCTCATGCTGCGTCAACGTTGTCTTGCACTTTCTACGATAAACTGGAAAGACAATTTACATCACTACAATAATAAAAGCGATATTAACAATAATAACAACACACACTATAACACAAGTTCAACGAGGTGCTCTCGAAAACAATCTCACGACGAACATCATAATTAATCTATAAAATTTAATACTCACAAAAAATACATCAATAACGAACAACAACAAGAGTATGAACATTTGATAGCCATAAGTGCATCGCTGCCAGTGAATAAGTTACGAACAGAACACGACACATAAACAGGATCACCCTGCAACATGTATTAATAGAAAAAAGTAAAATTGCCTTCACAGCAACACCAGTAACAATTACAAAATAATTTAAGTGAGGCAGATTACCATTATGACACACTTTACTTTACCCCACATAAAGTTTTACCTAAGCGTGTGCAAACATCATCATAAACATCATCATCGTCACATAAATAATCATAATTACGACAGCAACCTAAACACAAGTTGACATCTACCTCACATTCTTCTGCTCACTCACTCACAACATCTTCATCTCCAACATCATCATCGTCATCATCATCATCACCGATATCAGTTTTATCGATTCACTCACGTTCAAGTGCATCATATCAACCGTGTGTAGAGCAGTGAGGCAGTACATCACATCGATAGTATGGTGTGTGTTCACCATATTTATTATCATAGATAGACGTGAGTGGTAGTAACGCTAACAATAAAGCATAGTCACTGTAATAAACCATATTACAGAACGCTAATAGTAACAACAACAACAACAAAATAATAGATGAAAGTTGTGATAGTGTGAATAGTAATAGTAATAGTGATAATTACACAAATAGCAAAAGTCAAAACAATAAAAGTAACTCTAATGACCTCAACTGGTGCACGCCACAACAGTATGAACGCACTACCGCAATTCGTTCGCTTGTTTACTAAAAATAATAATAGAAGTAGTATCAGTATTAGTTATCGTAACCAACACAGCAATAAAAGCAAAAGTAATTATTAAGTAAAAAGCACTTATAGCGTTTACTGTACTAAATCCAAAAATATGTTGATTTTGAACTACAATCAAATCTGTTTATTTTATTATATTTTATGTTACAATGACTTTTACGCTTAGGCTAAATAATTGAATAGCCTACTATTATGAAAAGATGATGTATGTATCTTGTAAATTAAATTTGGTGTGTTTTATTTACATTCAATAATTTTTTTTTCAGAACAAGTCTTTTTTAACCCACACACACAGTGACATACTATTTTTTCCACAGACTATAATACTTTTATACAATAAACTTATATTAAAATATTTATTCGAGAAGTCAACAATGACAAGGACAGTATAACATCAAGGTAAAGGCACTGGCGGTAAACTGACCAAACGACAGAAAATAATAACAAGTCAAGATATTTTGCAAAATACCAACAGCATCAGCAGTGATATTGACAATTCTGCCAATGTTGTGAATACAAATCAAGAAAGCGCGTAAAATCATAATAATGATAATATTATAATGTGCTAGTTGACTTGTAAAGTGTGTGGCACATGTCCTGCATCTTTTCAGTGTCCTCTGTGTCAAGCATAAGGTTTAGGTAGCACTGGCTTTTACTGTTCACAAACCTGTTTTGCAAAGGACTGAAGTGCACACCGATCTAGTGCACACCCATCAGGACGAGTCAAGTAGAAGAAGCGAAGTGAAAATGAACGCAAATTACAAAATTCAAACGATGAAAGTAAAGATGTTGATAAATAAATGTTGTAAACGAATGATATGCATCGTGATTAGAAACAAAACGTAAACAATATATAGAGAAATGTGAAAAAGTCAAATGTAACAAATCACAAAGATAAGACGTAGAGTGTTACAGAAGATGGTGATAATAATATCAACAGCAACAACAATGATAAGAACAAGTTGAGGTGTGAGGACAATAATCATGCACGTAATGCCGTCAAACGGCCACGTAATGATGCTTCTGCAACTAAAGTAGAAGGCAACATTTTCGCAAAGGACAATACGAATAGTGAAATAAATAAGTAGAAGATAACTAACACATATACTCTACCCATTTGAACACCAATACCATCTGCACACACATGTGCTCAGCTACATTATGCTCAAATCACACCTCCGTTGCCACTATAGTGCAAGCGAGCTATAATACTGTTTAATGAAGCAAATTTTGTGTAAAGCAAAAGCAGTAAGAAGAGTGAAAATAATGAAAAGGTAATTTTATAGTAGTAATAGTCTGTGTAGTCTAGCAAAAATAATCAACATGTTGTAAGTCATCAAGAAGGTGACAGTTTCAACACACAATAATTAATTCGACATGCCATGTGGCCTGCCATTACAGCTATGGCACATTACCTAGCATCATATGTGAAGCATACCAAAGAAGTGATTTATAATGGCTCAGAAATAATACATGAACATATTGTTATTGTGACTGGAGATGCAAGCTCAGCGTTTGCAATGGCATGAGCACTGCGATGTGCAAAGATATTTGAATCTATTTCTTCTTTACCAGTGGCATCATCGTTTAACAAATAATTATCAGCCAATAGTGTAAACGTAAAACTGAACATGCGCCTTGACACGTAGAGTGATGAATGCTGTCATGATAATCATAACAACAACAGCGATAATACAAGTAGCACTATACAGATTACAATTATTTCACAGTAAGTTGTATGTAAATACTCTGTTGATGGAAGTGTCTCGTTTCTCTTTACTTCGGCACACGGTAATTGTCATAATAACAGCAACAACAAAAGCAACGATAATAACAACATCAAAAGCAATGTATTTGAATGCGACACGAGTGCAAAGGGTAGTGAAAGGTAGAGCGATATTGTAAAAAAGATGCTCATCACTTTACCCAACGTACATAATGCAATGGATCTGCAAGGTGTAGACATGTCTGCCATATTCGTCTTTGCCGGGTGTAAAAAAAATAAACAGAATAAACAACTTTGTGAAGTGCAAACTACTAAATGCAATGGTGAAATGGATGACTATGTGAATTGTCTTTTTGATAATTCTACATGTGAAATTAACAGCAACATTGCAATTGATGAAAATGAAGCTGATGTAATTGACACTGACAGTAATAATAGTGGTGGTACAACTGCTAGTAACAGTAAAAATAAAACAAGTAAAGTAAAGAAGAACAAATAAAAAAAGAAGAAGAGTGTCTGTTAGAATAATAAACTTAACACAGTGTTTGTGTACACATTAACTGATATTAACTCAACCAACGCAAACATGTCCGTGAAGAAGTTAGCAAATGCAAAGACAAAGAAGAAACAATACAATCAAAATTAATTGCTTGAGTAAGATAGTAGTTGTGCAAATGAGAACACTACACGAATGATCACTAGTCTACCTATAACATGATGTGACTTGCCACTGCGTGTGACCAAAATAAAGCAAAAGGAAGATAGTGTTGCCAAAAAGGCTGATACTAAACTCAATCATGTGCACTTGTAAAAAGACAATGGTGATATTTGCACAAAAGTCAGTGACAATAATAATAATAATAATAATAATAATAACGCTGAGATTATCACAACGTAAAACAATGGTGTACGTCATCGTGAAACGTGTATTACTCGATTTCATGACAACATTGCCACATCCATCGCGTCAGGCGATTTAAATTTATTCTTGTAGCAATTAGCCGCACTGTTCGAACAGGCTCCAGGTAAGGTGTAATAAATCTTGTACAACACGTTGTGCTGTGATAGACCAGCGCTACATGTAACCCACGCACATCATCGACTGGCGTACATTTTACGCCACTGTGCTCGTGTGTCATTTACACGTGCGTCTACGTATGCCTCACGTGTAACTCGATTTGAAGAAGATAATTATAATACTACGAGTGGAAATAATCATAATAGTAATACTCAAAATTACCTTCAACACTACGTGACGACCCCTAATAGTAGTAATAATAGTAATAATGCACATGGGAGTATGGACCATTCCTTGTTTGGCATAGCGTTACGTGTTATTGTAAAGCTCTGCAAGCTTCTTCCTCCGTTATAGAATAATAGGAGTTCGAATAGTAGTATAAGTACAAAAGATAAATTTGTAAACACCTAAAACAGATCATGTGAGTGTAACGAGCAGCTGCAATCCCTATCTTAACCTTCTGCAGCCTAGTTGCAGCGTTATTACAATTACTACAATCCACACCACGTTAACAATTTACAACTTCAGGCAACGTTAGCGTTCATCTACCCATTGACCTCCGCACACGTGCTTGACAGTTTAGCTGCTGCATGAGATGTGCATATGGTCATTCCAAGCATTCGCAACGCGTTGGCAAACTCACCATAACGACGCAAACAAGCCGCGTAGCGCATTCGATTGCGGTATGGTAGTAAGTTTGACAATGCCTATGTACACTATCTGATTGCTCTGATGCTGATTCTCTATGACACTGTTGCCATTTTCGGAATGGGTGTTAGTGAGTTGTAGACACGTCTACAATGAACACTGAGTGGAATGCGCACCGACGTTGGCGAGCTGAAGCAGTTTTTAAATGATTGCATGTTATTACAGTAGGACAAACAGACACGTACACAATATAATAACACTAGTGGTAAGATAGACACACTACCGTAGATTACTTCGTTATCTAGCCGATTAACGAGTCTCAAGACACGGCAGCCGTCTCGTTCCTAGTTAACTCGACAATGATACCAAGTTCGTTTGCTATCCGTCAGTGAATACAAACCACTACCTTATCAGGTATTACCAATTGCACAGTATAAGCTAGAGCGACGCCGTCAGCAGGAGTTGTCTGCGATGGAGTAGATTCTCATGGTCATGCCCGTTGACCCTCGTCCAGTGTACATTGGCGAGGTTGGTAACCGATTGGGCAAGTGAATTCACTTTAACGCAAAGTATAATGGTCAGCTTGGGGTAAGTTTGTCATAGTTTATGATGCGCCATCCATAGCATTTTAAAGTGGTTGGCACACTCGTAACTCGAATTACTCGTGCAAGTAATACAGTGCCAATTAAAGTTCGCTACGATAATGACGAAAACGTAGACTACCTCAATCGCAATGGCAACCACAGTGATGTAGATGAAGACGAAGGCGATACTGTAAATGCGCGTACAGCAAAGAAGTTGAAAATCAGTGATCGTGCGTTACTCACTGGTCAAGGAAATCATGGCAATCGTAGCAAACAAAAGAACAAGTCTGCGTAGGAAATGTTAAGTAAACTGCCAAGTCGTACTCGTCGTAAACGCGCCAAAAAGGCTGCTAATGCGGCACGATTTAACAAAAACTACAAACCATTTGACAAATCAGCACATGTACCTGGCTATGTCAAACATGGTCCACGCAAGATCAAAGGTCGAGGTAAGAAGCCTAACAAACGTCTACACAAACGTAGCTAAAAAGGGTAAATATAATTAAAAAAATAAATGTTTATTTTCTAATAAATTAATCAATATTAATCAATACAAATATATATTTTTTCCTTAAAATAATTACTTTCATTTTAAGATAACAAATAGTACATAATTTATGCGTTTTAAATAGTAAGGTTAATATTTAATATAAAGTGACTAATGTCATTAAAAAGTAATGCCATTGCCAAGTAAGAAAATAAAGTTTATTATAACAATTAAATAACATACAAAGCATAAGAAGAGCAAAATTACATATTTTGTGTATACTATTGTACGAGTTAAAGCACTATCAATAGAGTCTTTGATCATTTATTATATCATGCTATAAACCAAATAGACCCTCTTTATTTTATGCTGATTAAATAAAATATTTTTTTTTTCTTTTTATGTTGACAAATTAATAAAGACAAGAAGAAGAAACACATTCTCTTTAGCCCTCAATAGTTATATTACTATATTTGTTAGTGATGGCCGTAGCTGTAGCAGAGCATTCATTGCTACGACATCTCATTCCGCTTTACGTTACTGGATCAGGCTCGTACTCGTCATTACTCCGACATGCCTTTTTGCACGATGAGAAAGATCAACTCATTACAGTTTTTCTACAATCCATTGAGCAGGCTCATATACCGCTACTCCCACGTATGTTGTTAGCCTAAGGGTTTCAACGATTACTGTAATAAGACACTCCGCAACGTGAAGTACGGTAGATTTTTGAGACGGCTTCTATGCAAACTAGACGATTAATAAATAGCACAGACGAGTACAATGTACTTCACAAGTATGATCAGTGCAAACAAACATCATCTACATAATATAATGCAATCAACAGTATAACGAGTAATAATAATAAAAAAAATAAATATAAATGTAATAGTATAGATCGCAACAACGTCAAAGAGTAGGAGTGCTTTCAGTATTTGCCATATGAGCGTTTACTTATGCATGAAGTGATTGCCACTGCCTAGTATTATGCTAATGCGCTATCGATTAGCTCTACCCCGTTAATCTCTGCGTCCGTGTTGCTGCGGTCACGTATTGTGAGTGATTTGTTTCGTGACACGTTACTTCGGTGTTGCTTTAATGATTTCCAACAACTACCACGTGATGAGTGAACAGGCAAACGCAAAGAGTAACTACACCCAATAATAACACAGGCGGTAAAGTAATTGTTGCTTTTGTAACGCGATGTGTTTGGTATTCACCGCTTTGATCAGCGTAGTGGTAATAATCGTTACTTGCTGTACAACATACGTCTTCAAGATATTGCCGCGACACAACGTAATTTTAGCATTTTACTTGATCCTCTCATCTAATAGTATGGCAACTTTTATTTAACCAATCGATTAGTCAATAGTAATCACTGACGTTAATACACCTTATCATGCAGCGATCATGAAGATCACCGTATACTACCAACTATCCTCCCAACACATAAAATATTAATTGCACATGATGAGTTGCTCAGCAAACCAACTTAAATGACAATTTACTACAATCACCCTATTTGTCATTACCGACAAGAACGTGACACATTTGTACCTATCAAAGACACGCATTACGCTTAGGTGTTCTAGTTAGCCTAGCCTGATCGCAATCGAACAAAATGGTAGCGATGATTTCTTGATCGCTAAAGTGTGTATGTGTGTATGTATACACACTACTATACACTTAATTTATCGTATTCTTTGTCTTTCTTGTGCAATTGGCTTAAAATGTGAACTTTACTTTGCTTTACATATTATGTATGTGTGTGAATGTATTTTTTCATGTCAGATACGCTTGTATTCACAATAATGTATGCGCTGACACTTATCTTTTCTCTTGATCTATATACTCCATTTTTTTCTTTACAATAAATACGCATTTCACAAATTTATATTTGTTTTTGACATAGTTATAATTGTCCACTGGCTAACGCCAACACAAGTACTCAAAACACACATATATCTATAAATTTTTTTTTTTTTTGCTGTTGTAGTATATGCCTGTTAGTACTGAACTTGACATGATATCTTTTAGCGGTAGTGTAACTAATAAAAAAGTGTAATAATGTTGATAATAGTATCCAAAAAAGTAAATTTAATAAGCTAACATCAAATTATACCGTGTACACAAAAAGCCGCCGTTTCTGCCAATCTTCAATACTCACTGTCCTCGTAAACAATAATTACAGGGTACTAGTGATAATAACAACAATAATAACAGCTACGTCAATGATAAGATGAGCACATTTATCAAAAGCAAACTTGTAAAGTCACAATCTCAATCTGTGTTAACTACATAAATAAAAAAACAATAATAAACTCATTCAGTATCTTGACATGCACAACAACCAAAATAACACAAACACTAGGTTAGTGAAAACAATAATAACAATAATTTGTAGAGAAGTATTGATAAAAGAAGCAATTGTCTTAACGGTAGTAACATCGATAACAGACCACATCTTATACCACTATAAAAGTCTCCGTTTTCACGTTTGCCACTACCTAAGCAACATGCTCAATTACACAAATTAGCTAACAAACAACTATAACGCTAACTTTAACAGTATGCACAACAGATAAATACGAAAAAGTAACAGTACTCACCTACGCACATTGTGTAATGTTAACCTGTTTCGCAAAAAGTGTTACCAGCTTAGCCCTTGTCGCTCACATTGCCATCCGCTTCATCGTCATCGTCATCATCATCGTCATCGCCATTGTTGCTACCATCTCATTCATTTACAACCCAACTACGTAATTCAAGTAAGGAGATTCACAATGCAAATTATTAGTCATTGTGTGTTAACAATCTGTCTCCTTCATCGAATAGAAAACTATAATTTGATTCTGATCATGTTATATAAAGTAATCTTGTGCATTCAACCATAAATTCATCACCAGTACATAATAATGCATCGAAGAAAAACTTGTAAATTTAGTTAGGGTAGAGTAAAAGTGGAACACTTATTGTTTAGAGAACACAGAAAATTGCATATGACAAGTAAAGAAAATTAGCATAACCTCTACACCAGAGCAAGGCGACGGTGCAGTAACTATATAATTAGAAAGAGTGTAGTATGTAAACAAAGTCTGGTTAGCGCCAGCAGATAGTTTCGTCTACCGTTCATTAAACATCATCAACAGCAGTTACAACTTCTCAAACAAAGTATCAACACTGATATGACAGAAAAGATGACGAAGACTTCTTGGTCCTGAAGAGAGCGTTGTCTAAATTTGTCTTTCCTGATGCCAAGATGCGAGCTGCGGTAGAGGCAAAAGAAAGAATGTAGAAACTGAAAGCGCAACAGGTGCAATAATCTTATTCAAACGCTAACAAACCTGCTAGTATTTATAGTAATTATTCTGATAAACACTTGACAAGTAGAATAAACAAAAATGATCTGACAAATGCAAAAACACGTGTTGTCAATAATGAAAATCATGCGGCATAGTTAACTGTTGACGATGCATATATTACAAAAGATAACATGTAGATGAGAAAAAAGAACACGAACAGTAATATTGTAAAAAGTAGTAATTAAAATAGTAACAGTAATGGCTGCTTAGGGTACAGTTATGCATAGCGCGTAAAGAATACAAACAAAACATATCACAATACCGCTGTTGCACCTTTGCAACCGCGTTATAATAACTACACCAACTCAAGTAATAAAATAACCATATAAACGTAGAGTACAAATTTATAAAAAAATAACAGTTAACAATTATCTCAAATATTATTTGCAACATAAAATAAGAATTAATCAAAAATTTATTAATGATTTATCAAATTTGATTTTTATGTTATAACTATACTTGGCACTATATACAGCAAAATTTTCTTTTTTTCTTGTTGTTGTGTGTGTGTCTCTGTGTGTGTCTGTGTGTGTGTGTGTGTGTGTGTGTGTGTGTGTGTACATTATGTTTAAAGTTGAATCTTAATTTCTGTAAAAAAAAATACTGTTATCATTATCAACCTCATCAACAGGTATTTATATTATACTTATACTATAATTGTATTTACCTTTTGATTTTTTAAAAAAATTGTTATAATTATGTTTTAATTTTTCATTAATATGTTGTTGTGTTTTATTGAAAATATAATTTTTATGTGATTTACTTTGTGAGCATATTGTCAAAGTATTATAAAATAATGTTTGTTCTATATTGAGTAATAAGCATAACTTTGAAATAATATTTTTTAATTTATGTTTTTTTAATGTGTTGTCTAATGTTAACGTATAGAGTGAAATTTGGTATATTGCTAATAACAATAAGATTATAATTACATTCAGAGTTGCATGGTGTGATGTTGTTTTTCCCTCACATGCTTATATATGATGCATCATATGATAAAATTTGTTCTGTAATAAATTTTTACTATTTATTTTTTTTTGTGTACTTTGTATGATAAGAATATTAATTAGGTAATAAGAAGAAATAAAACAAAATGTTTTCTTATCTACCCTAAAACGCGGCCTCTACCTTGGCAACGTTCAAGTACAAAGGTGAAGATCGTAGTTACATTTATGCCTACTTTTGACGACCATTGTGCAGACGTGTGGTGTAGTATTTACCTCGTTGACTTGCACCAAATGTTATTACGGTGCTGGCCCTAATTATCGTAACTATTGTTCACTGCATTGTTGCCTGAAACATACCTCAGCTTAAAGTCAGCAGCGCGGACACGTTGGTATGGTCGAATTAGTAATGTAATGACACAAATCAGTAATGAATTAGTTATAGTGCCATCAATACAAGTTTCTATGACAATAATATCCGTAATATCAACACATTTAACACTGCTAATCAGACATTGTCATAAAATGCAACACCACACCTTAACTTGCAACATTTATTGCCAAATCATGTGCAATCAGGCTCAAGCTTACCACTACCACCTTCACGTTGACTCTTTGTGTTATGTGCGTTTGCCATTTTTTGTTATCAGCTACTTGACAACTTAGATGGAAATCAGGCACGGCGATTACACTTTTCATCTCCGCTCGGGTTGCTAATGGATCATGGCTGTGATGCCGTTAACTGCATTATTGGCTCGTTAACATTTGCCGCTGCCGTTAACGCCGGTGCATCGTGAAAGACATGACTTATTGTACTGAACATTCTCACTTTGTTTTTCATGAATACCTGATAGTAGTACTACATTGATGCCCTCATCTTACCGGTATTCAATGGACCTAATGAAGGTTTACTAATTTGCATCGTCATTTACTTGTGAACCGCCTGAAGTGGTGGCCCGCAGTGGTGAAGTGAACATGGGATTGAACTGCCTACCAAATGACTACAGTCTATTTTGCCTCATTCATGATTTGCTCTCCTTACAACATCTCCTCCTGTTGCCGCAGTAAACGTGGAGAAGTGAATATTACACTCAATTTGTCCATGAACGCTACCTTCACAAGCAACAACACAAGCATCACCTAAATTTACTACAAATCGCAGTATCTTAATGAGTGCTGTAAATAGTAAACATCCATCACTACTAAATGCCATGTTTGATGTGCCTACTTCTATACGAGCATTATTACTGTATCATGTCAATTGTACATCATAGTACATTGCCAATCCACCATTTCCAGATAAGATAATGCTACACAACTTCACTTCTTCTTCTTCTTCTTCTTCTTCATTATCATCATCTTCGTTGTCTTTTGCACCCGTCTCGTCTTCGCCTGTGTCATCATCGACCATGGTGGATCATCGGTATCAGGGTCATAGTGTCATTCAGAATGCGGTACTCAAATTGTACGGTAGAGATGAGCAGTTTGTTCGAATGAGAGCCAATACAATAATCGTATGAGTTATGTGTGTGCCGTCTTTATTTACATATATGGGTAACATGATACAGGTGTACAAGGCTATCAAGAAATACAGTAAATCATAAATGTGTGCCAAATTTGGGATAGTTTGCAAATAGGGTGTGTCTATTAGCGTGTGAGATCGATTACGATTGACATTCCCTTTCACGTATGCCTTGACGCGATTACTCCCACTAGTGGTGTTGACATTGTGCGCAAATGTGTGATATTTTATCTCACCTACGCAGATTTTTGCAACACACCCTCGCTTGTTTTGCTGAACGGTAGGTCTGCTGTACACCATGATGTGTATACATTTGATGTTGTCTCACTTGTGCGCTGAACCGTTTCGACCATTTCGTCGTGTATTTTACCCATTTATGCTCTTTGCAATACACTTCAGCTTTTCCTACGTACATCGAGTGCAAGAGATTATGAAGTCAAATGACAATGCAGTGTTACACAATACATTAAATAATTCAACAACGTTATTATCACATAACACAATAGTTGGAATGGATGAGTAGGTGCTATTGTACGAGTTCTTCTCTATTACTGTCGTCTCGTTTATACATTTAGTGTACAAGGCGACACGTGAAGTACAAAGTGCTTTACAAATACCGCTTTTCACAGTACCTACTAAGTGCCGCATGCAAACTCCGACTATTTTGAGTAAAGCGAGTAACATTGTAAATGGTAAAAGTATTAATAATGATATTAACTTCTGTAATGATGACAGTGTGCAATGTGGCAAGGTTATTACCTAAAAGTGTTAAAAAAGGTAAAGTTATTTAATAACTAATATATTATTCTATATATATATAGAGAGAGAGTAAAGTGTTTTTTTGGTGCTAAATGAGTGTAGTTACAACGATATATTTGTTAACATATATATACTAATAAATTAATACCTTCACTTACATTACATTGTTAATAATAATAATTTTATTCGATTTTTTTTTCTTTCAAAGTTATTATTTAATTAAGTTTCATATTGTGATTTATTTTCAGTAAATAATTTCAATCTTTTTATTAAATAAAAAAGAATAAATAGTTTTAAAGAGTGTAAAGCATTCACGTTATAGTGTATCAAATTATACGATGTACGACAAGCGCGCTTTGACACTTACATTTCACATTGACCTTATTTTTTTTTTCAAAATAATAGAAAAATGTTAATATATACACGAAACATGTGCAAATTAATTTACCTTTTTATAATTATTTTACTTAAAGCATATATATACATATATATATTTGCTCTATATCATACATTATTGATTCGAATTATTTGCAGGTAAAACAAAGCAAACTGTTACAACTCGAGTAAATTACTTTGTAATAACATAATTTATGTATTTGTATGACTTTTAGCTTTCGATCATATAAGCATATAGTATACATATAATATGACTAGTAATTTTAATTGATGTTTCAATTAATTTTATCTTGTTTTGCAAAATGTTCAATTTTACTATGCTACGAAAAAGTACAAAGATCCACAATAAACTTTTCACTTCTTAGTAGTAATCAAAAAAATTTTTCTGAGTATATTTATAAGTTGCAATTAGTAGATATAAGTAATGCACACAGCAGCTCGTTGTAGCGCAAGAGAGTAACGCAAGAGGGAAGTAAGTCATAACAGTTCAAACGCTGCAATAAATAAAAACGGTAATAATGCATCTTCTTCAAATCGAAAACATCGTCGAAATGCCAACAAGAGAATGCTAGGAGACAATACGTATGCTAAAAAGGAGTATGCAAAAAATGAAGGCAAAAATACAGTTGGTAATGCACGTCAAGGGCAAAGCGAGGCAACATAACCGAAAGCAGCATACACAAAATAACTGTGATAAGTGCCTAAAAATATGCTGCACACAAACGATAGTGATGAAAATGAAAGGCTGTTTGCATTTAACTTTGACGATTATTTGATTAGCGAACAAGACATGTCAATTGACTGTGATACACTGAATGATGCTCAGTTTAATTTGTGAGACCCTATTGATTAAGTCTTGAACATATCACGTTAATGATAACTTGAGCAAGATGAAGTTTGCATTAATTAAAACAAAAGCAAGCAAAGCATACCGTCAATAAAGCGAACAAATATTATTACTACAACTAATGAGAAAATGAAACACAAAACTAGTACAATTGCAACAAATACGATGCAAAAACACATTCACAATTCGCGGAAAAGACCAATTACATCAATGCCCACAACAGCAAAGACAAGTCCAATGCAAAAACTTGCTGTTTGCAACACTTTCACATCTTAGCGTTACTCTGATAAAGATGATGCATGACACAATAACACAAACATGTACAGTGTAAGTTACAATTAATCATCATGTGATGTGAATAGTACAAATACTACTGTTACTTTGCAAGCATTGAAAGATAAAATAAGCAACGCCCATAGACGACTGCATCATTTACGGAAAAAATAAGTGAATGTGCCACTATATAAATAGAATAAATTGTCACGTCAGTATTTTACTTGTGATAATGATTAGATAACTCAATCTACCTGTGCAGTATCATCATCATCTTCTTCTCCTATGTAGTCGTCGTCGTAGTAGTTATAACGATCTTCATAAAAGACAAATATGTCAAATCATTACAATAACTAAAGCAAAAAAGATAAAATAAAAAACTGAAAACGTATTTGCAAGCATGATATAACAAAAGATTTAGATAATGATTGGTTTATGATGCTTGGCATCGAAAAAGATTTTCAATAAACACATTAGCGGACTGGAAAAGGTAAGAAGAGCAAAGGTAACTGATAATAATAATTTGACATTGATAGGTATGCCATGCAATTGCTTTGTGATGAAAGTTCCGTGGATACAGATATGCATCATAAAGTAAAGAATACTATTGATAAACGATAAGTGTAATCATAAAACAAGACCTGATGTGATCAAAATAACACAAACAAATCTTAATAAAACGCAACGAATAACACTAAACTTTGCAATAAAAGTAACCATGACGAAAAAAGTGATGATGTTATAATATCATAAATTGTGGCCAAGTACGCAAAAGTGCTAAACAAGGAAATATAATCGTTATCATCTTTTACTTTGTAATGTGAAGTATAAACAAATTGGCCAATGTTAATGAATAGTGCAACGTTGCTTTGTGGCTATTCTGCAACGGAAATTAACGAGTTATTGAAGTGTAGTGTGGATTACATAAATAAGATCGCATAAGAAAATGGTAGACATACTAATGTCCGTGATTAACAAAGTACACATGCACAAATGACAAGTATGTCCTGTAATGTCACTGATATTGATAACAAACAACATAAAAAAAGAGTTTAGAAGCAAAAAAAGTTGTAGGAATAGCTGTATTTGTAATAGCAAGGTTTGCCGAAACGAGGTACAAATTCTTCAGTACAAGATAATAAGACACGCGATAATGAAATGTAGAGTGAGAAGTTTAATAAATTATTGTACTAGCTAAAAGAAGCGCGAGATGTACACGTGCAAGAGGCGCTTGTAGACAAATTATTAGATCACTTACCAACTGTACCAGATGAACTGTCAACGTAGCTCAGTCGACAACGTCGACTCATTGAGCATTTAATAGAGGTACAGCGTGAGAGTATGCGACGTGTGAAGAATGCGTAGAAGAGTGTGTCAATCATGAATGCTAAACTTTTCCCTTCATCTGTTTCGCACGTTGACAAGACTACATTATGAAATAATAATAATAATAAAGAAAAATAATCTGTCGTGGCGGACGCGTTATATACATAATTGATCTAATAGAAAAATGAACATGCTGACAATATTGATAGACATGATAATATCAATAATAATAGTTGTAGTGAAAGTGACTTACCAAATGCACATACTATGAACCATACAGTGAAAATGCGTAATGGCCAACCATTACCCATCACATTGCACACCAGTGCAAATTCAAATACTCATTCTACATTATCAAATTAGGTAATGCTGCTGTCAGCGTAGCAGCAATAACAGTAACGCTAAAGGCAAAAGCTTACGGCACAACGAGAAGAGGCAGAAGCACGTTACTACCTCAAATAGCTGTATCGTGTGTCGGATGACTACAAGAGTATGTTGTAGGACGAAAAAGAAAAAAGACGAGCTGAGCGTCGGGCATTTGGTGAATTGCTCAATCACCAACAGACGCAGTTATTAGCCCAGCACAAACAGTAGCTGCGTTAACTACTTAAAGAACGTAGAATGCAAAAAATATAAAACGACTTACTCGTACAAAAATTATTACATGCCACACAGGATAAAGTGGAGAAAGTGGTGAGTGATAGTGCGTTACAAAACCGTACCGAGATGGGCTTGATGATGAAAGGTGCGGTCGATAAAATTTAATCGCACTTGACTAAATCTGCATTGACGTCACTGAGGCAACGTGCCGAAGGTTCACCATATAAACGAACACCACAACGTAAAGTACAATTGCCAAGTCAGCAAACAAAGTCACATGAGCGCACTGCAGCACAAAATGCCTCAGTACAAAAAAAAGAAAAGTATTTACATAGTGATGATGATGTAGACGATGACGATGATGTCAGCAAGATAAATAATAATAGCATACCTGAGAAAGAACAAATAGGGACAAAATCAGCTTCTACAAAAGATAAAGCCAAATAAAATGTTAGAAGTATAAATGATGCAATAATATAATAATAAAAATAATAACAATAAAAACATTTAATTGACGAGATACAAATTGATAAATAACATCAATAGAAATAAACGAAAAGACCACAAAGTATAAAACAAATCAATCGAGGGCGTCAAACACATGAGATGCAAATAGCGAAACTCAAAAGTGTCTACATTGCACCGCAATCACGAAAAAACAAACTACACTTGACAAATGTACAAAAAGACAAAAAAACACTTCATGCAAAGTAGAAAGAATAGATTTTATAATAACAGCTTGAAAAGTAAATGAAAGAGGTTATGAATGATAAGTTGAGAATAAATATACAGCCTCACTAACCAACCATGCATTTTACTTCTCAGTAAACGATGACATTAGATGCGGATGGATAGATAAACAGCTTCAACAGAAATGTAGTGTCATAAGATATGCGCAAAACACCATAAACGTAACAGAATATATAATAATAATTATAAAGAGAATAGTTACTCCAGCAAAACAACATTACACACACTAAATAATGTTAGGTAGTGCAGAAGTTGTGTAATAATTTTGCCAACGATGAGCGAAGTGACGTAGGTATTAGAAAAAAAGGACAAGTGAACGCATTTATAGGACAAACCGTACTGCTTGTTACACCTCGCACTACACGTCACATGACTGACAAATACAACTAGGCACAAACATAGTTAGTACGAAAATAATAGTAGTAACAGTAAGAATAACGAAATATAAATGATGTATGCAGTAGTAGCAGTAACAGTAATAATAACATTACAAGCTATCAGTCACAGTGACAAATGTACACACAAATTGTTATCAAGATAAAGTAATTACTACATGACATACATCGTGAAGAGGCGGCACTTGATAGTCAAAGTGCACAGAATGTACATTGTACAAACGCAATTAGATATAATGCATAATAAAAGGAGAACAACGATAATAACGATGACAATGAGCGCTTTATGGCATAAATGATACGAATGACAACCAGTAATAATGTAAATGACAACTTCAAAAAATTTACTTGTACAAAACAGAAAACAAATAATAGACATCTTTTGCAAAAGGGCTGCCATGAAAGTAAAGTCGAAACTGAATAAGACAAAAAAAATTTATAAAGTAAACTGTACAAGCTGTAGAAAACGTTTTCGAAAGTATTGTAAATCAAGCGTTAGTAACTAAATCAGGCACGATGTTAATTGCAATAAATACAAAATGCTATGCTTCATAAAACTAGTGGCATCAACTTGCAAACATCTACAATACAGGCAAACTACAAACATAATTTTCTCATTAATCATTCCGGTTTTGCAGCTCGCGATAAAGATGCAGATGAGTTAATTGGCAACATTAAATCGTAACTAGTGCACACGGTTGTCGAAGATGCGAAGGTGAAGTAGATGACATGTACCATTATGGAGTGCATCAAGCAATAACTAATTAACAAGTGCCTTTAGATGATAATCAATAATAATGAAGATAACACTGTAAAAGATGCAAAATCATTTGCCGTTACTAGTAATAGGTAACATTCTGAAAAACATTTTAACATGGATTCTATGGTTAGTAGTGTACATGATCAAATTACGGTATAAACGGGTGTAGAAAAATAGAGTTTAATAGAATAGCTTGTGGCACACTCGCTCTCAGATTTGGTGTTAAGAATACTTGATCAAGAGAAAATGTACAACATCAAAGGTGTTAAGGTAGACAAAAACATTTATTTTAGTCGAAGTGATTGTAATGAGACTGCCAAAAATAAGTAATAAATATAGCTGCATTAGTAAAAGCAGCTGTAGTAGCATCTCAAGAAGAATGCAGAACAATAATTACATGGACAAACTAATACCACAAATTAACAAAAGGCAAACAATAACGCCAATGCGATAGTACACAAAACGGCTAGTGACATTTTTGCTCGAATAGATCAACTGCACTCTGATGATGCTAACACCTGGTAAACAAAAACCCATGACGAGGTACACATTAATCATACATTAAGCAACGACAACTCATTTTTAATTATACCTGGCAAAAAAATGCTTGTCGACGACATTTATGAGAATGTTGCTAGTTAATCCTTCAAACCACTTCGTCCTGCGTGAATCCATGATACTGCCACCGATGACGAAAATAATAACGCTATAAGCAACAACAACAACAACAACAACGATAGCAACAGGAATAAAGTTATAAAAAGTAAATATGCGGTATATGACAGATATGAAGACAAACCATGTATGTTGTCACATCAACTCTACTTCCCGTCATCGGGGTCAGATACTAATCCAATTACGGTGCAGTTAATAAAGCATCATAGTAAAATAAAAGCTCTGACAGCAAATGTGAAAAACAAACACACCTACTAATGGTGACAAGAGTATAACAGACGACCACAAGTACAATCATCATTATCATAACAACAACAACAAAAAGAGAAAAGAAAGCAGCAGCAGTAGTAGTAATATCTGCAATAACAGTCAAATATAAAATAATTGAAAAGCCACACAAATAAGGTGAATAATAGAACAGAAGAATATAAATTTGCCAAAAACGATAAATAGTAAAGGTAAAGGTAAAGAGAATAATAATTGTATGATAATGATAACTACTACAAACATGCCTACCGGTATGCACCCATGCCTCCATTACAAATATTCATTGACGTTGGTAAATTTGTCAATCAAGAATGATCCACATCACTGTCTGGTTTACCACTAGCTGCACAGAAATTAGACTTATAGGATGAGGTACAGTCCCACCAGTTACTTATTTAGGGAGGTGTACGCAATAATACATTACAAAATGAATCGCGCCGCTGCATTTGTAACGACGCAGACGAAACACTGGATGATGTAATTGTAGAAAAAATTGAAGAGGTATTTGAACCGAACGTTGTATAGCGTAATATACCTGTTTTAATAACAACAACACCACAATCGAATTCCACGAAAACGATTAAACAACAACAGCAGTAAAAAGTCAATTCGCAGCTTGCAGATAAGAAAATAGAAACACTACATAAAGCTGAACAATGTGCAAATAATGATGATACGAGTTAGTGCATTTTAAACAAACATCGTGAGCAACAACAAGCAGTTCAGACAAAATCACAAACGGAAGTGATAACCATGTAAAAGTAAATACAGCAGTGTTAGTAGTAGCAACATCATCACAAAGAGCAACTTCCACTAATGTTGTCTACACAAAACTGATAGAAAATTAATTATGAGGAGGTGCAATCACGCTTCGTACTTGACTAAATCGCATAATTGTAATATAACAATTTACTCTCAACGCATGAAATGACAGTCATGTCATCGTCTACACTACCCAAAGTGCCATAACGATTAGATTAGTAATAACAATACGCAAAAAATAATTATCAAAGTAGGTAACAACAACAAGCAGCAGGACAACTATGATAAAATTATCAACACTTGACACAATAGTAGCGAATACGATATTAATAGAATCAAAACAGTAAAAAACATGAAAAACCAGCTACAACAAATAGTCATGATACAAAGACCTGTAAATCATCAACACAAATGACCATACTTCCACCTCGAGATCCTATCTTGCACTTTGTGTTTCAGTGACTAAAAGAGGCAGGATAGACGTAAACAAATAAACAATTTAATCGTAACAATGTATACTAAAAAGAAGGTGATCAAAAAACACAAACAAATGAAGTAAACGGTACAAGTCAAAATATTAACCAGTAGAGTAGTACTGTAATTAATGAGCGAACGCAAAATCAATAACATGATAGGTTATTTAATAATAAAAATAATACACCTACTCATCCCATCTTGGCTGGTCTACGACGCGCTAATCGATTGGCAAATACATTTTAGACTCCATCAGATTAATCATAATTGCCAATTGTACATTAATCAACAATCACATAGTCATTATCATCATCGTTGACTACAGCATTGTAATAATCATCATATTAGTCATTGTCTCAATCCATGCCTGGTCTGAACACAATACATGGCAAATAAAAAAAGATGTTTTATAGTTGTGCTACTACTACTAATAATAATAAACAAGGTAACATTAATGCAGGTGTTCATTCTTCACAATCGTTTTAATAGTAACTGAACGAAGTGCAATACAATAAGCTGTTTCCTACATTGACCTCTGCTTCAACATAAATCACGTCTACATGTGTGTCGACACCATTCTATAAACAAAACAAAAATAAATACAATACCTTTGCTAAAAATAATAAATGCAAATTTAACGCAACGAGTCGCAAATCACGCGCCGCACCTGTCATTTCTCTATCCTCGACATAAAAAGTGACAAGTTATGATAATGAAACCGATCTGATTACTACAAGTGATAGTGATAAGAAATGAAACAGGAAATAAAATGAAAACTAGAGTCAAATGAGTTCGTCCGTATCATTGATGCTGAAACGCAGTGAATCAAGTAACACAACGCGTTACACTTCTACCTCTCGCTCATTGTCTGTGCCAGATGAATTGTACTTTAGTAATACTAGTAGTAGCAGAAGCAATAGTAACAATGACAATGTGTGCATTGGTACTAACATGAAAGGTAACATATTCGAAACTTATTCCTATTTGGGTATTGGTGACACCAGTAGAAATAATGATTAAATCTATGATAGTTACGATGATACTACTAGTTATAACAGTAATACTCACTACACTTCTACAACTCGGGCAACGACGGAAAGTGCTTGTTATAACGATAGCGGTAGTGAATGACACTATCATAATGCAACAAATAAGCATCATGCACGCAATTTACACACACTGCCTACAACGTTAATTAGTCCAGCACTAAATGATCATGATGATGGTGATGATAATGATGATCTTGACAATAATAATAAAAGAGACAATTGCAACAATGTTAACGTGGATAGTAAAGATGGTAGTACTACGAAGATTGACAATGCAAGTGTTTTGATGCCACAAACAAGCAAAACAAATACTCAAATAACGAGTCAGCAGCCATCATTGCCACAAGAAACAATTTCATCACGGTAGTGGTGGTAATGAAGCTGTTCAAAAAAAATTAAAGAAGGTACATTATTTTACGATAGAATTATATAAGTAACTGTTATTTGTTTCCTTCAAATTTGCGTAGACTTTGTTGTATACTACTAGAGGTAGATAATTATTTTTCATTCATTATTTTTATTGATATATATTATACATTATACACATGAAATATTTAAAGTAAAAAATGTAAATAATTAGCAATAATATGAGTAAATTATTGTTAAGTTGTGTTTTATCACTTATTATATTTTGCTTTTATCACTATCTAAATTTTTTGTGAATATTATTGCAAATTGATTATTCATCGACTTTTTTTTCCCTAATTTAGTTTATATTTGTTTGCTTAAGTTTAACTAAATTTTTATATAATATTTCAGAAGATTTATTAAGTTAACACATCACACAATGCAAACCAGCACTAACGATCTTATAGTAAAACGAAACGATATCAAGGATGATGATAAATTATAATAATTAAACAAAATGAGTTCAGACAGAAATAGATCAACATCGCCTTCTTCACCGCCACCACCACCATTACCACAGTCAAAGTCATATCAGTCAAACAAATTATAGTAGTAATATAATATCGGCAGTAAAAGTGTTCCAGTTACTCCATAGCTTACACTACGATATGGTGTTTCATTACCGCCTATATAACGAACATGTTCATCAATGGTGTAATAAGCACTACAGCCAAATGTACATGTACTTGATGACAATCCACGTGTAGAAGATACAGCTGTAATAGATGCATAGATAAATGCAAATTATGACACAAGAAGTAGTAGTAACAATAATCACAACAACACAAATACTCATGTACACTAGAAAATGCCAACAACTTTTACTAACTCACCACAAGTAAACCCAGCTGCCACATCATCTGGTTTGACTGGTTTAAAGCCAAATTACAAGTCACCATTCCCGTACACACTTCGACCACATGCAAATCAACCATACAACAAATACACGGCTAGCAGAAATAGTCATAACAGTGCTACTCAGCGAAAGAGTAACAATCATACAAGCATACTTAGTGGTGATAAAACTGATAAACGTAATAATAATAAAACACAGCAGTAATAGAAGCAGACTAGTCCTGTGTTTCAGATGAGTGACTTGTAACATATGATGCGGGCGGCATCGGTGTTTATGAATGCCTCTGCAATTAATGAATTTAATGAGGCACGTATGTCATCACAGAAAACTGAAACAAGTAACAATGATAACAACAACAATATTTGTAATAAGAACAACGAGAATAGTGGGAAAGGAGGTGAAAATGCTATTGCACATACGTAAGATAGTACAAAATTGTAGACAAATAAGGTTTATTCGCCTCGTGAGCAGATGCACTCGTTTCGTGCCTTTCAGCCAGAAAGTCCGCCGACCAAGTTAACCTCACACAATGGTGAAGAGATGCTGATGAGTACTGGAGCCCATGACGATAACCTGTCACTTTACTCCTCGTTACACACACTACGGCAAAATGCACAGTCTATTTCAAATAATGCACCCCACACCGTTACCTCACATCAATTATAAAGCCAACGATTACCATAAAGCAAAGCATCCAGCAAAACGAATGCTATGTGGACTAGCGATACTGAGAAGAAAGACACAATGGATAGACCTGTGTCAAAGAATAGCTTACCACACATTACTAACCCTACACAATACACTGCATTTCAATAAATACATCAACATGATCATCATGATCAAGAACAGCAGCATTTCTTGTCTGTGCCAATTTCCTCATAACATGCACCAGTTACTAGTGAATATGGCTACAGTAATTTAAATAAGACTAACAGTACGATAGCTGATCATGACAAAAGGCAAGTGGGCAGAGCTGAAGAATAACAGAATCACAAAAGCAATGAAGACGAAGACGACGAGCTTGATGTGCACTCGTAGAGCAGCTTTACCATCAAAAGTAGCGGTAATGATAGCCGCAACGTTAGCAATAATTTCACTACATAGGGCAGTAGTGAGAGTGATGAGGATGATAATGAGAAAAATAACAATGAAAGACACGAGACGAACAAATGCACTCATTGCATGAAAACAAATAAATGGAATGACAACACCCCATTATCATTGCAGTAGAATGAACACAGTCAAACGCTTGCCACCACTCAAACTACCATCACTAACAATAACAATATGGAAAATGTGGTAAACACCAACAATAATAATAAGGATACAATAAATACAAATATAAATCACACATAACACTACAATAATGATGATGATAAACATTATAAATTGCTACAGCAGGAT
Source organism: Blastocrithidia nonstop (assembly GCA_028554745.1). Classification (NCBI taxonomy): domain Eukaryota; phylum Euglenozoa; class Kinetoplastea; order Trypanosomatida; family Trypanosomatidae; genus Blastocrithidia; species Blastocrithidia nonstop. The sequence continues at coordinate 130,440 of JAQOTN010000045.1, forward strand.
AATACTATCAAAACACCTACACCATCATCATCACCAACGTTTTCCACATCTCCACATGGCAATGTTAACAATCCATGTACATGTACACTGTCACCGTAACAACAAGCCTCACATAACTTGTTTGCCAGGTATATGAGTTTTGATGCAAAGAATAACAATAACATCATAAATAGCAATAGCTCGTTTATCAATATGGACAATCAAATAGCTGGTTTTTTGGCTAATCGTAATAACAATAGTATTATTTTGAACAATATTAATAACAATAGTATAATTGGCTTAAACTTTAACAGCAGCTTCTTGAACAATTATTCTTTTCTCAAAGATCCACTATCGGCGTCAATGTTAGGCAGGCATGGCCTCAATAAATAATTAGTCCTTGGTGAACTAATCAAACGACGCGAAAAGCTAAAACGAATGTTGAAGCAGTTACAACACGAGGCCACATAGCGAAGTATCTTTGCCATTGTACGTACCAGTAATGCCTCTCAGCTTCAGTATTTGTTACAAGAGTAACTGTGTAATGTCAATGAGGTAGATTACAATGGGTGCACTCCGTTGCATGTGGCGGCGAGTGAGGGTAATTTGACCATTGTACGTGTCTTACTCTCGTACGGCGCAGATGTCTTTGCGCGTGATAAGTTTGGACGAACCCCACTAGACTGTGCGGCGAGTAACCGACATGGTGGGGTAGGACGATACCTATTGGCAGTTCTTCGTGCAAAGCATCAGCAGCAATAGCAATAACAGCAACTATAATAAAAGCAACAACACCACGAACAACGACAACAATAATATGAATAGTATTAATAATAATAGAAAGGACCACGTGAAATTGTTGATAATGACACGACCAGTAGTAGAGCTCACGTTACTCTTCCTCATTCAGATAACATGACAAATATCACAGTAAACCCAGATAGTAAAGGCAAAACTGTTGTTGATGATGTAGTAACAAAGGCAACATCTCAACCTTCAACATCGCAACACGACCATTTACAAGAACATAAATAAACACCTGCTGTAACATCGCACAAACAGGTGTCTGAAACCCCACTTATAAAGCTATAGTAATAATAAGAATAGTATGAAGAGTAAAGTTTACAAAACTTAATCCCAACATTGCAGTAAAGCAAAAAAAATCAACATTCTGTCATAAAGAAAAAAGCAAAAGATCTTCTCATTGACACGTCTTCTAAAGTGGATGCTACGAATGCCAATACCAACAATAAACTTGCAGAGGCAGATGGAACACATGATGAAACCATCATTACAAATAATAACAATTTGAACACATGAGATGTTAACAGTCTCTCTACCCCAATGCAATCTCACTGGTACACTCAGCGCGTAAATCGTAGCAACTCTTCTACACCAACTCAACCAATAACCAATACGGCTGCTACTTCTATGAATATTACTTTTAATGCTGATCACAACACTAACACAAACTCTAACACAGACAATAGTAATAACGCCTATTCTAGTGAAGATAACATGGGTGTTGAGCCAACAAGTTGTAGCAATGAAAACACGAATAACACTACCAGCACCACTAATAACAATAATAATAATAACAACACTTCAACTTTGACTAAAGATGATAGTCACAGCAAAAGCCTCACCGTAACATTAGCCACACCGAGTGAACAGAGCACCACGTTTGACCCAATTAATAGTTCCTTTATTGACCTGACGGGTAGTGCCTTGCTAAATGATTACAAGCAACAGCAGCAGCGTCCACGTGTGTAGCATCACACACATGAACTACTCAGCCCAATACACACTCAGCCTTGTCCACACCATCCACAATATTTGCATCCGATGAAGGAGTTGCAGCTGTAAAGCTCCAAGGCGCAATTGGCGCAGGACACAATACAACCAGACGTACAACCACCGCTGCTGCTACCTAACACCGGTTTCGGTGGCACCCTGTTGCGTGCCATGAAAGATTTGTAGAAAGAGCAACAAAGGCAACAAGTAAGTAAATAAAGTAACAAACAGCACTATTAAAATCAAAAATACGGGAATGATGCAAATCCATCACACTTGTTATTAGCCCATCAGCCTCAACCTCATCCTCATCCTCAACTTCACCGACCACCAGTACCGCTATATGGTTCTGTTTCGTTATCAGAGAGTTTGTAGACGCCTGGCCGAATACCCACCACAACAAATGCTGTGAAGTAAAACAATAAATTACAAAGTATGCTGTAGAACTAATAAGGGTAGTGGTACGAAAATCAGAACCAATTACTTGACAAAAATGGTAAAGTGTACAAGACCGATTCACATCGTAGACTAATGACAGTGTCTGATCCTACCACGGCCACCTCGTCTTTGCTCAGTGGAAGTATGAATCCATCTACGCAATTTGCACAACACACACAAAGTAACAGTGGAATGTACAGTAGCTTTCACGACATGGGTGCACAAACTTTATAGGATTATCACAAAGACACTGCCTTGTTGCTCATGACGAATAAGAGCAAACCGATGAAGCCAGATACAGATGATACAATCAACATTGCCAAGGCAAACACAATAACACAAATCACAAAAAATGATAACATCACTCGTAGCACTAATGTCGACAATGTTACAGCAAATATGGCAAGTGAAAATACTGAGATGGTTAATCCTATGACTGCTGCTGCTACTTCTTCTGCTGCTACTGCTATAGCAAACAAGCAAATGAAAATTACAACTGACACTTTATCTGTTGCAAACGTAGAAACAACATCACACATGACCGAGCATGCTAACTAAGGTCAAGTGCAAAACGCACAACTTCGCTAATTACAGACCCAAAGCTACTCTTCCCACACCACCATCTCCGATACCACGTCTTTGGTGGTGTGTATGGTGGGTCTGCCTGGACGAGGAAAGAGCTTTATTAGCAAACGATTAGTCCGTTACATGAATTGGAAAGGCGTACCGTGTAAAGTGTTCAACGCCGGTCAGTATCGTCGTCAGCTACTCGGTGCGACGGCCACCTCGGGTGCCGAATTCTTTGACCCGCAAAACCCCAAAGGAGCGGAGCTGCGATAGAAAATGGCCTAATTAGCGTGTGAAGGTGTGGTGAAGTTTTTAAGCACACATGAGTTGGCAGTGGGCATCTTAGACGCCACCAACACCACCACACGTCGACGTAAATGGCTCAAGTAGTACTTTGCCCAGGCCATGGCGGCTCAGAATCATTTGCCGTATCGTTTACTGTTTATTGAGTCGGTCTGCACCGATGAGGCGATCATTACGTAGAACATTTTGCGAAGCAAGTGTGAGAATGACGATTTCAAAGGGGTGAAGAACACCAGTGCGGTGATTGCCTAATTTCGAGATCGCATTTTGCAGTACGAGAAAGTCTATGAACCACTAGACCCATCCTAAGGGGTGTCATTTATTAAGATTATCAATGTAAAGCGACATGTCATCCTACACAAGGTACACCACGGTCTGGGGAGTCGAATTGCGTTTTTTCTGCTCAATTTGCACCCTGTTGCGTTTCCCATTTACATCGCACTACCCGGTGAGACCATTGGGGATCAGAAACACGTCTTTGGCGGGGATGAGCGATTGACGTACCAAGGGGAGTAGTACGCACGAGCACTCAAGCAGTTTATTCAAGATCGCTTTGTGCCTAACATGGTTATCTTACACGCCACGAACAACAGTGTCCTTCACACACTTCGTCCACTGCTGTAGGATGAGGTAATTAACAATGATGAAAATGTGCAGTTACACACACCAGTAATGGACAGCCGAGACAATGGGTTTAACTCTACAAATAATATTGTTAATAATAATTTCAACAACAATATTATCAACTATATCAAGAAGGAGGATAATGATGGCAGTAACGCGGCATCGTCTGTTGCAGGGATGACATCTATGTCCGATGCCGCAACTGGTAGTGTTGGTACAAAGGCAAGTGGATACGTTACCAGTGTACCGAGTGTACATTTACAAGGTCTTACACCAACCAATGCAAGTATCACTAATTCAAATCTCAATCTTACCACTAATACAAATAATAATAACACACCATTAATCGATAAAACAACAACAACAACAACAACAGGAACAACACTACTACCCATACCACCACCACCACATAAGTTAGTGTACAGCTCTGGTCCAAGTCAGGCACCGTTGCCCTCTGTGACGGGTGGGGGTATGAACACCAAGCACCATTTATCATACTTGTTGCGTAAAGAGAGCGATCATGTTTTACCCATAACCGCGGTTAACCCTGTTATTCATAACAGTATTAACACGAATATGAATGTTAGCAATAGTAACAGCAGTAGTACAATTATAAACACTTTGCATGCGGGAGAGGCCGTGGTGATTAAACACCCACATGGCTTAGTACCCTCTGCCTTGTAATCTGTTCCACATACACACCTAACAAGTCATCATGATAACGACTCGAAAGATAATAAAGAAACATGTAGCCATGGCAAAGATGGTGTAGCGTTTCATCACCCTATTGGTGATGTAAGTGCCAACGTATACAAGATGGATCGAGTTTCTACCCCGATCGACAAACACACCGCTCGTTTTCATCGCCTGTCAGCCAACACAACACCTCATGCGCAGTAGATTGCCATTCATGGTCATACTGGAACTCTTTTGCATAAACCACATGCACACAGTGAAAATGATACTACTACGACAACACATTAGTAAAGTAAAGACGAACCAAAGGATAGCACGTCATACACAAGTGTGAACAAGGAAACTAATCTTCGTGATAGTGATAATAATAGTGATGATAATGATAAAATTCAGAAAGGCCACGAAACGTAAATGAAGCAGGAAATTGATGAATGCAAAAATACAAGTCATATTCTAGATCACAAGGAGAATTATTAATAATAATAATATTAGTAGTTAAGTATTAATAATGATGATAATGATAATGAAGAAGAAGATCAGGATGATGAATAGGACGAAGACGATGCCGCAGATGAGGTGCTTTGTCCTGTTCCAGGGTTAGACAACATCAATTATGGTAGGTTTAGTGGACATACCGCGTCATGGGTCAAACAACGCTATCCTCGTCTATCCTCGTTACTGTACACCAACACCACTGAAAGTGAGTACAACGTGAAACGTAGCGGACCAACACCAACAGCTACCAATGCATTGCCACCTACAATAACACCACCATTAGCAACAAAAAGGTAGGAAGTTCAGTCAGGCAATAATTTTACCGAGTATAACTCATCGACACACACTACTACTAGTGAAGGTAAAAATGTTAATAAGTCAAATAATAACAACAATAATGATGATAACATGTTGCGTCTAGCATCTATTGGCCTGACAATGAGTAGTGTAGACGATGTAGCTGCCGCAGAGGCCTTGCTGTCGTAGGTAGAAACGAAAAAGAAGAATTAACTGAGCGGTAGTGCATCACGAGGTAAATACGGGAATGTGAAAGCAAGCAATGCTAACAAACTAGCTGATGCAAATACGGCAGCTGCTGATAAAGCAAGTAGTGAATAAACAACAAGTATTGTTAATGAAGTTGCTCCTATTGCCGTGAATACGCTTGTTAATAATGATGATAATGCTAATAATGATAATGAGGATAATGCTGGAACGACAAACAGCACCGGTGAGGCATTTCACATGACTCTGAAAAATGCACTTCGCTATTTCCAGCAAAAGGACAGTAATGTGGATCCACATTTAGCCTACTGTGTGCAATTCCCCAACGGAGAGAGTTGTAGACAGGTAAATGTGCGATTAGAGCCGGCCCTGATGGCGGTAATGCGAACACAGTCCTCGGTGTTTGTCATAGCACCCGCTATTCCAGCTCAGGGTATGCTGGCATTCTTTGCCGATGTAATTCCGTAGCTGTCGCCGACACTGCGCCTTCCACGGCACTGCGTGGTAGAAATTGGTGTGAAAGATGATATTACGGTGCATCCACTTTTGCCACATGCACTACCGCCTAACATGACACCATCTCCACAAACATCGCCAGTAGTGAACATGGATGACGCAACTGCTACAATGTTAAGTGAAAATGCACCAAAAAAATAAGTAAAGTCAGAGTGTAAAAAAAATAAATAAATGTTTGCAAAAGTAAGTAATGATTTATAATCTTTTGATTACTTAAGGTAAACATCACAATCAATAATAATTATTATCTTAAAATTTATATATACACCATTGATTTATTAATTTTTATCACTGCCTTTCTTTGTGTGTATGTATTTTACATTTCCTTGAAACAAAGAGCACAAGTATTTTACAACATTCATTAATACGTAGTGCTTTTTCTATTTTAATGTAGTGTAAACTTCGACTATTTTTATATAACTTTTATATCCTACTTTTCACCGTTTTGAGATTCACACATTCATTTTTACAATACATACATATTTGTTTAATAGTTTTTTTTTTTTGTGTGTTCATTCAGTGTAATGTTGACAAGCTGCAAATGAACACTTTCCCTTATAAGTTTATATACCCTATCCACACTAAACTGTTAGTCAAAGCCGTTAACTTTCTTAATATTTAGTGAATGTAAATTTTTGGCTTTCGACACTCTTTACTTTTTCTACTCAACGTTCAAAATTAACTAATATAAATAAAAGAAAAACAAAGTATAGCGTGTAATGCTAACTATCTACACAGCATTGACTGTAATTGAATTGTAATTGATGAGCTATTACACAAGTATCTAGATGTGTGTGTGTGTGCGTGTGTGTGTTGAGTAAGGTAAGTTATTGACAAAGAGCTATTATCAACATACACATGTGAAATATAGTATTGCCAACATTTCTACTATTGTGTAATTGTAAAGAACATCAAAAATATACATTCAGGTAAGCAAATAATTTATAACATATAATAAAGACGTAATTTTTTTTTTTCCTTCATTTTCAAGTGTTTTTCTTAGATCCTTTCACATTTTTCTACGTTGACAGTATTGCTTACTATGACGTCGTTTTTGTTATTTTAGTGCAAAGCTATCATTTTCTCTTTAGTCAATGCTTATTGCCGTCAGAGCAAAGTAAATAAGTGAAGTCTAATCTACTTGTCAAAATTATCCTGTTTAAATTGCATATGGATGTAAAACTCAACACAAATATTACTTCTATAACTAAGATAATAAAACGTACTGTGAAACTATATATGTTTCCTTTCTAATTTGTTGAGACAACAGCAAAAAGTGAAATGTGTTTTCTTTGATTTAGTATTTTTCCATTCTATATATATATATATATATATATATATTTGTGTATTCTATCACATTTTCACGGGACTTGTTAATTATAACAAACAAGAATAAAAATGGATGATATCAATACTGTCAAAGTGCAGCAAAGATGACAACTTCATATTTGTTCATGTTTGCAATTATTGTCATTAATTATACTTATTTGTTCTATTTCATTTTAGTATTTGTTATAATAGTTACTGTTTCAAAGAGGTTGTATTCTACAGCGATCACAAGAGCATAGTAAATTATTTTTTTCTTTGCAATAGGTATACAAAACAAACAAAAATTGTGTTATTAAAATCATGCAAATTTTATCTAACGTTGGCGTACCAATGACAAACGCATAAGTGTTTGCTCTCATCAGACGAAGACGTGATGAACGTGAGGCTAAAATGATGCCTCCGTTTGCGCTACAGTGCAATCAAGCATAGATGTACCAGTCCAGGCAGTTCACACGAGGCAATAACAACAACAACAACAACAACAACAACAACAACATCGCACTACTCAAAGCAAATGACTCAAGCAATGCTCTGACAAACAGTCGTGCGCTACGAAATAAATGCAACGCACTCATGTCATAACCGATGGCTCATCATTTAGTTGTGTTGTTATTATAGGTGCAACTACTCAATTATCTTCAGCATCACGCTGCGTTAACATCAGCGAATGTGCTCATGCAACACAACCTTAACAATAGTAGTACACATGATGACACATGCACAACAAATAAGTATAACTAGATTACATAAAGACATGAGTCAATTTTGTTTAGTCCATCATCTGTTTACTACATGATGCCAATTATGCAAGAAACAGCTATAACACATAATTAGGCGTCTTCTGTTATTGCCATCTAAAACAATTAGCAAGATATTGATTATGCAATGGAAGATAAACGCAGTAGTGTTAGTATTGTAAATGATGATGGTGATGATAACGATGTCTAGAAGTTAAAACAGCGTTTACGTAAAACTGTTGCTGTTACTGCTCCAGGTACACGTGTACATGTCAATGCGGTGTGTCATTTGTTATGTATACATGAAAATCTATCACAGTAGCTGTAATTGAACTTTGCTCAACGCGTCAAGGGCATAGTTCATGAATTATCATTTGAAGTAAACAAAATGCACTACAGCAATAATTATAATAACTATAATATTTGTAATCATGATAACAATGCATAAGAAGATGACGTTGATTTATTGCAGCAATAGCAGCGACTGAAGAATGAGCCACTGTCGTAAAACGAATATGACGATTATGGTTTTGAAGATGCAAATGCCATATCAAGTAACCAAAAAGTAAAAAGCAATATTAACAATAATAGTAGTAGTTGCAAAGTTAGTAAAATTATTGGTGCTGACAAAGACAGTGAAAACAATAATGATGATGGCAACAAAATTATAGTGCATCGATCGTTGACTGAAGTATTACAATCACTTTCACAAGCAGAATTAAACTTAAAGAGGAGAAATATCAGTAAATAAAGCAATTTTAGTAATGCTAAATACAAAAATGATTTTACGTGATGGACTCTGGTATCTAACGAGGAACTGATATAAATAGTCAACGCTCGTCCACGAAATTCACTTGATGTGCATCGCTTAATCAATTCACTAGACTAGCGTTTCTGTAACAAGCATGCCGGTAATATCAGTGATAACATTAAACATGAAGAAATAATAAAACATTTTGTCAATAAAATTGTTGATTTATTTATTGACAATGCTTAGTAATAATGACATTAAAATAATAATTACGTTGTAAAGAAAAAAATAATATATTTTATACATGTATGTGTATTCATAACAATTTTTAAAAAAATTAGATGCATATATTTTGATTACATCACAAAAAGTATATGTGTTATTGAAGAAATAACAAAACTATTTGCCTTTATACTTACACTTTTGATTTATAAAGTTTATTTTCTTTCACATTACTTTCCTTGCTTTTTTCAAAGTTTTTCTTATACTCATACATAAGTCGGTTTTTGTTTTCTGCTTGCTCAATAGTATTCTGGTGTTGTAGAAATTTTAAACTATACTCACCCTTTGTCATACTTTATTTATTTTCTGTTATAGATTAAATAATATTAGTACATAGTCTGTTTGTTTTGATAGTTATTCACAAAAATACATATACACCTACCATTAACAAATATTTTTTTTCTTTACCAAATTAATTTTTCTACTAATTATACACAAACTTTGCTATTTTATCTATTTGTGTGTATTTGTATTTGTGTATATATATCTAAGTACATTGATTGCAATGCTTTCATTTTTTATCAACCTGTTTCATTCAAGGCGCAATAGTTAACAACATCGAAGATAAACAAATAACGAATATACCTATGATAATACAAATAATGTGTTGAATGCGACAACTCAATCGTATTCACCAAAATGTTATAAAGAATAGAACTAAAATAACGAATTATCACGCAATTCCATCAGAACTTGAGATCATATAAAATTGTTGTAATAAAGGCTAGCAAAAGGATAATTATAGACATCAACACCACACTTATAATTTACAGCAGCAGCTGATGCCAATGCTCCTGTTGTTGGTGTTGCCATGAACACATCTGATCGTTACAAATTTCCTACTCCTCTTATTCTGCTAGATTAGTCTGAAAGACATGAAGCAGCAGTAGCAACAGCAATTTCTCACAATTAATAGTAAACAGCAAAGTTATCACCTAATGCTTCGTCACCGTAGGCGTTGGCAACATAGCCATCCACTACAGTATCAGCATCACCAATACCTTTATCTAATACTAATGTCATTTCGCTAGACACACCATGTAATTTGACAATCAACCAATCAGGCAAGGCAGTTAGTCAGCCATCAGTAAGTAACGGGGCAGAGTAAAAATAATAATTGTGTTATCAGAAAAGTTTGTGTAATACAAGAAAAACCTAACTCTGTAAACCCTAAAACTATGCACTAAATTTCACACAGGGCCAATCATAAGGTGTACTTCAGTAGACAACAATAGCAATAACGACAACTTCTTCCTTGTAACTAGTGCAAAATAGTAATAATATTAGTAACTATCAAAACAACGATGCTATTGGCGAAGATACACATACAAAATAGACAACGTCATAGCCACCCAAAATACACGAATAAAGTAGTGTGAACATTAAATAATAACAAAGTGAAGATAATAAGTAGTTGTAGAAATAGTAAACAGACAATAGATAAAGTATGATAGACAACAACAACAACATATCAAAAAATGTTTAGGAGAAAATAAAACAGTAGTAACAGTAGTAACAATATTAGTAAGAAGAAGATGCTAATGCTTTTCTATAACATGTTATCAGTGGCAAGTCAGAACAGCTGCGTCGTGCCTATGCATAACAAAAGTTGCTACATGCGGTAAACTCACTTCCGAAGCAAAGTCTTAACAGCACTAGCTCTACCAACAGTAATGCTACATTTAATACTAACAATACAAACAATGCAATTCAATAATAGCAGAGCGGGTAAGTTCGAACCAGTCAATCGTTGTCAACCACTCCAATCAAGGCAAATCAGCAAGAGTTATCGACAAATTTGCAAATTGCATAAGGCAACAAAACCAAACGAGCCGCATCGTAGGATAACAAGGCAATCGTCGGTACACAACGGTAATTACAATTACCATCATCATCACAATCTATATAAACAGTTTGTGGTAATAATAGTAATAATACTGCACTGAGATAGCCAGTGTACACTAACAAATCAAACACGATGTCTGCTATAAATGTAGACCCTAATATAGATATAACTACAGTACATAAACAAGGACTTTCACCATCATCCGCATCATCAGCAGCATTACCAAATAATTTACAAGCAATGCAAAAGTAATCAAGAGATTCACGCACACGGCTCGTAGCAAGCGCGGCACCCATGGAAAGCAAACCAGCTCCACCTCGACGCTACACCGGCTCCGCTGCACACTCGTTACAGGAGTATGAACTGGTTGCCTTCCTGGGGTCTGGCACCTTTGCCGAGGTCACACTGGCCCGTCACAAGGCCACCGATAAGTTGTTTGCGGTGAAGAAAATTAGTAAGCAGCGGGTGCGTGAGTAAGGCTGCACACAACGCACCTGAACGGAGCGGCAGTTGCTCTCCTCGTTGCACCATCCGTTTCTCGTTCGACTGTACCAGGCCTTTCAGAGCTTCACACACCTCTACCTGGTACTTTAGTTTGCGCAAGGTGGTGATTTGTACTACTTTAGTGAAGCCAAACTGTGAGTAGCGGATTCACGGCGTATGCTCATCAAACTACACTATCCGTTTTACTCGAGTATACGTGAGTTACGGTATGAGCATAACATGAAGCATTGAGCCTCAATAACGGATTTGCCATCATTGTGCAATCCTTGTAATGGTGATGAACACAATTATAGTGATTATAGCAATGTACAAGAAAAAACATCAGGTATTGGTGTGTAGAATTAAAACAAATTGTCTATAAGTACATCTAACGTTACTGGTCAAACAAAAAATTTGAATAGTTTTACAACTAATGATGGTAATGATAATAGTTTGGCAGTAGGTACATTGCAACAAAAATAAATTTCACGGTCTAGTAATAATGTAAATGAGATTAATGAAAAGTGAAAACGCACAAAACAACGCCCTCATCGCAACCCACGAAGTGTACAAGTAATTACTCCAGCATTACCTTCAGCCACCACATCATCATCATCATCATCTTCATCTAAACCTATACGAAGCTAATTACCCACTTTAACAAATGAGTAAAATGTGAAAATGGCACGAAATACTGTAACCAGTAGCAATACATAACACACAAACATCAGTAATAACAATAATATTACTTAACAGTGCCTAAAAGGTAGTAGTGGGTAGATAATGTAGTACGAGGATAAAATTAATGCACATGAGGTAAACTTCAATGAACTTTCACGCAGCACTAGACGTGCTAATGCGCTAGCGTTGCCCTTCACTAATCATTTCATGTAGGATTGCAAAGTACCATTCCCTGAATTTGCACCCGATGACAGCCGATTACCAATGCGTGTGATTGCGTTTTTCGCGATTGAGATTGGCCTTGTCCTGCAGTATCTTCATCGTGAAGGTTTTATCTATCGTGATTTAAAACCGTAGAATATTTTAATCAAGAGTGATGGACACATCACACTCACCGACTTTGGTGTAGCAAAGCACCGAAAAGGTACGGCGATATTGCCGAGCAAAACACTCAGTGTAAATAACATTACTGCTAATAGTAGTAGTAAGTAGTAATAACAGTAAATATCCAAATAGAACTCCTAGTAGAGTCGAATTGCCAGTTTTACCGGTTCACCGCATTACATGAGTCCGTAAATGTTGCAGGGCTACTCGCATGACACCCGCACCGATTGGTGAAGCTTTGGGTGTTTGTTGTTTGAGTGAGCCAATGGACGTCGTGCCTTTGATGGTGTAAACGAGTATGCCCTTTTCAGGGCCATTGTGTAGGAAGATGTCAAAATTAATCCTGCACAAGACTTTAAGCTGACCGCACTGGAGGTACACCGACGGTGTGCCCAGATGTTTCGCCGGTATGAGCATCTCCTATATGATGACTTACAAAATACAAAACAGCAATACCATAATTACTACACATATCACAATGCCTAAACTAATATGAGACCATCCATGGCCAGTTCTGCACCAGACGAGTTGTCGTCGCAATTACCGTTTTCATCACGAAAGCCGCATGATGCATTTACTTGTAAGTAAAATGACAGGAACACATTACACACATAACGCAATGTAGACACAAATGAAGATAACAATGTTGACACTTTCGCTAATAGTGGTATTACTACAACTAATGATAATGATAAAAATCATAGATTAAATTTCTCACGTACAAATGATAAAATGGCTAATTACTCTTTTGACGCAGCATTACTTCGATAACAAAACTCATCATCATCACCACCAGCACCAATTAAGTGTCTAAATACACATTTACCCAATGTAAATCAAGTGCTATCCAATTCACCTGTCCTATATAGCAGTATGCGACTGGGTCATGCGAGTAAGAGTAAGTTGGCGCGTAAACTATGACGTGGTCATCTTCGCAACATGTACACACAGAATACATCACTAGGCAATGCAAAACAAAGCGACTTAAAGCTGTATGATAAATCTAATAGTAAAAACTACAATAATAATAATGATCATAGTCATGTAGTGTAATAAACCACACCCACATAAAATAAAACTAATAGTAATAACAATAAAACGGTCATAAGTGTTACTAGTTCGCCGTAGCCGTAGTCAATGTAGACCACACAACTCAACACTAGCTATTATCATCATCACCATAACAATTACAATAATAATACCGATAATATTAATATTAATAAAACTATGAGTAACGCCAGTTTCCAGTATGAAGTTCCACTTATTCTGTCCATGTAAACTATTCCTGCATTAGAGCGTGATCGATTGCTTACCAAGTCACTTTAATAAATGACTGAGGCGCAGGTGTTACTGTAGGACCTGATTCGAGCATTACTCTCCCGTAATGTGTAGCATCGATTATGTGGGTAGGCGGTACTGTAGCATCCATTCTTTTCTTGTCCGTATGTTATTTCTCAATTGTACTATAGTCATTCGTTTGCATCGGAGATGTTGCTTCGTTGCCCTCAGCCGAGCAGGTATGACACGACAATGCACCAAAATTTTAATGATTAGTTGATGCAAAAGAATAACGATAGTGCTCGACAGCTGCACGGCTCCTTTCGAGAGACGAGTGTGGACAATGCAAGTATCGCCATCGTCAGTGTACAGGACAAGTTGTAAGATCGACTGACATTGTATGATGCACTCAAGGCATCGATGAATGAGGTGCATAATACAAACAAACCCTATTCATGCTAGGTGAATAATAATATGAGTATTAGTAATAATAAAAATAATAATTTTACTAATGAAAGTTTCTTTGGTAACGAATCGCACACATTAACGTACAAGTAATCAAAGTCATCGGCAGCATTTCTTTCTCCGTCGACGATGAACATCAATGACTCGTTTACATCTTTGGCACTCAATAACAGTTTTCAGAATGAACGTAACACCTTGAATAACAGTTGCAATAGCAATAATTAATGGATTAATACGTCTTTTGCAACTGGAGTGCTTTCACTCGGTGCGTATATTCATTGATGTAGTACACTGTGACGGCCAAATTCATGACGTGTGTTATTTCTTCACCTAAAGATACGTCCACCATATGTGCCCAAGTTGATGGCGATTGATGACTTGAGCTATTTTCCTCATGCGGTGACGGCTTCTGGGTTAAGTGTCATGACGGTGCAGCAGCAGCAATTACAAGAAATGCGTGAACAGCGTCGATTGTAGATGTGATAGCAACGTCGCAGAGAGTTGGAGAGATAACATGAGGCAGAATGAAAAGACAACAAATAATAAAGACAGGAAAATGAAGTGTAGATGAAAGTAGGAGTAAATGCACTACACACTTCTGTGATAGATAATACACAAACTGTTAATAATGATAATAAAATTGATAGTTTTAGTGTAAAACGTAATAACGTTAAAACGATGAAGAAGAGTAATAATAATAGTAATAATAAGAAAATCAGTAATACAAAAGCTCGAAGAATGAACAAACGCAATATTAATAATAGTAATAATAATAACAAGGATAGTAATTGTTTTGATGCAATGGATAATGCTACGTTGACTAATTGTAGAAAATGCAAGAAAAGGGCAGACAACCAATTTACAATCGAAGCAAAAAAATAAAGCAAGAATAAGACGTTAAGTAAAACAACACGTAACAAAAACGATTAGAGTATTGTTGTTAATACAGGAGGTACTAGTAATAGCAGTGTTGGTATTGTTGGTGTTTTAGAAAACGTTAATAAGGGCGTTGAAGTTCATTCAACAATGTAGTAAAAACAACACAATTAGTAAAAGAAGAAAAAGTACAATTTGTAGTAATAGTAATAGTGTTAATTTAGTGCAAATGAAATGAACACCACACAGTCTACTGTGACACTGTCGTCTACAATGAACAGCTAAGGCTTGAGAAGAGTTTGCCTTTGTCGCTACACGGACTCTCCGGTTCCGTGTTAACCAGTATACTGTAATAGCACGCAATATGACAAGTAGAAAGCGGGGCAAGGTAATGTAGGTACAGAATTTCGTATTGGAAGTAGTAACAATAACGCCAGTAACATAGACAGCAATGTGCATAATCCATAAAAGTAATAATAACTATACAAAGAAAATGTCCATGCAAAAAATTCGAGTGGTATAAATAATAATGACAGTAAATTTGTGGAATCAGACCGACAAAGTGGTGTACTAGCAAAAAATGTGAAAATGGATGAAACACATGTGAATTAACAGAAATTAAGTTTACACAAGTAGAAAAAAGTGAATGAGATGAATAATAATGGTGATGTTGACAATGACGATTCTAATGATAAGCGTCTTTCTGCGTCTGCGTCTGCGTCAGCGTAGGTGTTGGCCCGAGCTGCTAACTTGCCGTAGAGTTTTGTAGCGGCTGCTCTTGCAACGATGGCCAGTAAAATTACTTCAATTCAGCCCAAGTAAATTAACACATCTTTGTAAACAATGAAAAGTAACGAAGGCACAAGTAACAGTAACAGAGCACCGGTGCAGGCTAATGCTACCACATTAAATGATATAGATCAAGGTAGACAACATCGTGGCAATACAGTAAGTAATGAAACTGCCTAAGGTGCTCGTCTTTCTGCGTCAAGTGCTAATCTGTCAAGATCTACAGACACAAATGTACATACTAACTCTGAACAGGGTTTATAAAATCAAATTTGTACAGATAGTATATCTCCTGTTAAAAATATTAATAATAAAGATAGTATTAGTACAAATAGTCCAACTAGCAAGACGGTTACACCAACCGAAATAGCAATACCAACATTATCACCACTTCAATCAATTATGAAACAGGATGTGAGCAAGTCAAAAGATCAACTTTCAGCATCACCTCTACTATTACAACCTTCTTCGCCGATTACTGTCAAGAATGACTACTACGAAAGTGATGCAATGTAAGTAAGTTCAACTCTGTCTCTTTCGCTGCTTAAAGCAAAGACATTAACGAAATCATCGGTAGCAACAGTCAGTAATAAAAATACGAATAGTATGGATGTGATAGATGACCAAAATAAAAATGATGGCGAAGATCATGTTAATAGTATTACTGATAAGAAGGTAGACAATAAAGAGAGCTAGCAAATAGCCAATGCAAATGTTGACAATAGAAAAGAAAGCGTCTGTACATAGTAAAAATATACGATTGATAACAACATTCATGATGAAGATAAATAACCACAGTAACATGTGAATACTGCCAACATCAAAAGCACAAATACATAAAATTCTAATAATACAAAAATGGACATAAACGTGTAAAGTGAAGAAGAATGTCATAGCATCAAAAATGATACACTAGATTAAAAGATGAAAGACCATGATACCAATGTGTGTGAGTGTGACACTTTATCACCTTCAATTAGCACAACCATCACCACCACAACCAGTACGCCTTCTTTTAATAATGCTAATTGTACTTCAACACATACCATTAGCACTCCTGAAATAAATATCAACGGAGGTGAATAATTGTGCAATGCAGACATAAACCGGAAATTAGCATCACCGTAACATAAGTTAGAGTAAAAATTACTATCAAGATAGTAACAGCAATAAGCTCAAGAGATTTTACATGACGGTAATACATGTGCTGCAATCAATAATGTAAAAAGTACCAACAAAGACGAAAACCACAATAATAGATAACATTAATTGTAACAAGGCAAATCACAACAAAATATTAAATTGGTAAATGATAGCAACAACGATAAAGTTAGTAGTAACACGAACAACACATAACAGTATCAATTATAGTCGACATTGCTACAACGATAATCAACAAACACTTCAAATGAAACGAAGACATAAAAGGAATCGAATGACACAGAAGATGCATCTTCCTCTTCATCCTAGATGTAATCATAAACTGAATAATAAATAACATCATAATCATCTTCATAGTCATCTTCATAGTCATCATCGTCAACACTAACCTCATCAAGTAGTGAAGACAGTTCATTTGACGCGTTATTTAGCGATGCTCTTCACGAGGATATGAACCAAATGGCATGTACACTACCTTTTAACACATCCCATGATAACTTGCTAAATGTATCAATCGGTGCGTCTTCAGCAAGACAGTAAAGATTTACTATTTGCACAAAAGCAAACGATACATCACACGAATGATACGATCATCATTATGATTATGATGGGGATAATCTTGATGATGATATGAATGAACATGAGGATGAAAATGAGTAGGACAAATGTAGTAAGGATTGATCACACAATGGAGTCAATATTGATAATGATAATGATAATGATAGACTACGTTATACATAGAAAGGCATGTCAACAAATCGAAAAACGCAAACCATGAAAATAAAGGAGGAGTGGAAGTAAAAAGAAGAAAAATTAAAGGAGAAGACGTCGTCTATGAAAAAGACGTTAATTAAACCATTAAAAAATAAAAGCAGTAGTTGTGTATAACAATAATAGTAATAGCGCCAACTTCGTCGAGAACAGGCACATTCACAATCACAGCAGTAGCGTAATGAGCGATACAAGTGTCAAGCTTTGCAAAACATGTCCAAGTAAGATAATGAACATAACACAAACAAAAACAACGATATGGATATAAATAAAAATAATGTGGCACCAATGAATGTGTTTGATCGATTATCACGACCACGTAGATATCATTACACGTCAAGGCCCTCGTAGCGTTTTAATGATCCAATCCACAAGTATCAAAGTTCACGTACAGGTAATTGATATAGACCCGTAAACACTTTGCCCGGTGTTCCGTACACGGTTTAAGATCCGATGACCAACACATCACCCACTGTGACAACGACTACTAGTGCAACTTATAATCTTAGTAACAATAATAATTATAATAATAATTATGTTGATAAAGGTAGTGGTAAACATAGTACGCAAACGTGTACTCGACCATTGGTGCCAACATGGACTGCTAAGCGAGAGAGTGTAGGTCTGAACAACAAAGTAGCACCAGCCAAATCCTCTACACTGTTATAATCATAATAACAGCAGCAGCAACAGCAGATCGCTAAATTCAAAAAATCACCCATTTCCATGACGCTGCAACGTCTATCCCGTCCACATCGTCCATCGCTGCTGCTTAGTTCTGCCTCTTCTGCACCTTTGACCTCATCGGCACGATGTAATTCGCATTTGGCTAGCGGCAAAACAGAATTGCATCATCGAGTCAACAATAATAGTAAAAATAATGGTAGGAGTAATAATAATAACATGAATATGCAACAAATTGCCAATTAGCGCAACACTGCTGCTAGTCAAATAGCAAGTCCTACAACGTGTGTTGAGTCTGAAAAAATTGAATTACCTCTTACAAATAATTTGCTAAATTCATTATAGACATAATAGTGTTGTATAAAAACTGACTGGACATAGACAAAATAAGTTAATGTACCACGTAACATGCTAGCTGATTCGCTATCTCTTTCGTCTAATACAGCACGCAAGTCAAATGAAATGATAACAAATAAAAAAGTGTCTAGCACAAACAACAAATGCATTACTTCTGACAAGGACAATGCTGATGTAACTAATTCTCTTGAACTGACACTTTCTGCCTCATCGCCGTTGACAGGTGTAAACGTTGTGCCGGTTTCCCCGCAGCTAAATTCACTCAACGGCAACAATAACAAAAACAATATATGTAATATACGTGATGAAACTAATACTAGTTGTAATGCAATAGATAGCTTCAATAAAAGTGAAGTAACTAATAAATATGCAATACAAAAATAAAACACACCAGTAGGTAATACACTAGGCAGCATGCCAACATAGTACAGCTCTGACTTTCTCAATTTCACGTTTGATCTACAACGTAATAATGTGAGTAGTACAGGCAATCCAAGTATGTTGCACCCGCTACAAGAAAGTCTATTCTCTTCAACATTATAGCCCTAGCTATAACCGTAGATGGCATAATTTATTCCTGTTACACTGTCTGATGCAGCAAATAATGTCAAGGAAGTCACGAGCACAACAGCATCGTGTGATGAGATTAATAAACAGCTATTACTATGACCTGTGATGAGATTAATAAACAGCGTGATGCTCACAAATGACAAGATGAGGCTTACAGGAATAGTACGTTTAATAGACCTATGTTTTGCAATGCAGGCACTTCTCATCTTCAGCATACAAGTAACACTAACAAAATTGACAATGACTAAAGAGCAATCAATACAACTAAAAGTGTAACTATACAAGATGACACAAAGTCTACAAAACAATGCTCTGATAGTTTGTCACTGCAGGATCGGTTGCTAGATAAACAGCAGATAAGTGGTAGCAATATTAATGTGTTTAGATGTATCAATAATAATAATAATAATAATCAAAGTAGTACAGGTTCACCAACTACGCAGCAAACAGCAGCAGCAGCATCCTCATCATCACCAACGGCTTCGCTGAAAATAAACATCAGCACCGTTAACTCACCACTCACTCGAAATAGTACACCGCTGCGATTTGGTAACTCATACACTTCACCAATCTATAACTCAAATAGCTCGAATAATATTAATAACAACAGCAATAATAGTAACTTTGCCGTATTTGTGAATTTGTAGAACACACAAGCCTTTGATCCGTTCCAAAACTTTTCCTTCAACGCACCACTTGCTGGATTTCTGATGCCAACACTGCGAAATAGTGGTAGTGATGTGGATCGCAATTTAGGTGGGAGTAGCACGGATTACTACAATGAAAACAGTAACACAAATTTTGTAAATGGTAGTGAGACATTTACGTATATGAATGACGAGAATGAAATGTAAACGTGAAAATGACACTGTTAATTTATTTTAAATTTATAATATTTTTTAATTTATATATGTTTTCATATATA
Organism: Blastocrithidia nonstop; assembly: GCA_028554745.1. Classification (NCBI taxonomy): domain Eukaryota; phylum Euglenozoa; class Kinetoplastea; order Trypanosomatida; family Trypanosomatidae; genus Blastocrithidia; species Blastocrithidia nonstop. The sequence continues at coordinate 150,725 of JAQOTN010000045.1, forward strand.
ACTTTATTTTTCTCGATTTGATTTTTTTGCATAATTATATTTCTTTTTTTTTGTTGGGATTACCATTTTGCTTCGTGAATAGCTAAAAACAATTTTCTTTAAATCAACAAGATCATATACTCACATTAATATATGTTATGTGACCATTTACATAACAAACAAAATACTCATTCAATAAAATACTCTACATTCATGTCATTAGTAAAATAGATGTAATGTGTGCGTAACGTAACTACCAAAACTTAATAAGTGTAACAAATATAATTATAATAAAAAAGCGTATTTGCATACAGCTATATGTACACATTGATCAACACATATATAATTTGATTCAATTAATTTTTTTATTATTCAAATAAATATTTGTAATAAAACTCTTTCTTGCATCAACTTATCTGTGAATAATAGCAGTTCGTAGTAATACGTAAGAGTCGTTATTACTTTCACTTTTCATTTATTGAGAATTATTCTCATCATCTGTCTCTAAAGCTATCATCGTGCTTTCTTTCCAAAAATAAATCAGCAATATTTTGAGTTATTATTATTTACACATATGCGTCAGCATTTTTTTTTGTGTAGTGAACATGTATAAGATACTTTTTTCATCTCTGCTTTTTATTTTTATTTCGTTGTGTACAATCTTTATCTTCTTAACTAAAAGTATATCACTTACCGTGTAGACTATGTATTTACAGTTTGCATTATCTAGCTATTTTATCTACACATCATATCATACGCTTAGCTGTTATATCCTTGTAATTCATCTTTTTTTTCCAAAACAGTTTTGCCCTTTTTAAAAATTTTTATTAATGTCATGTAGTTACAAAAAACTTACATTGTATACATGGTATTAACAATTATATCAACACTTCATCTAATATATTTTTCGGAAATATGAAAAATTTGACTATATGATTGACAATGCTTACAATGTATTTATATTATATGATCTTTCTATCTTACTTCCTCTCTCTTCATCTCACTCTCCTTTTTTCCTTTTTTTTTTCCACATATCATGTGTTGCTTTTTACAAACTTGCTATAAATACGAGAAAAATAGTCATATAATGCACACTACTAGCGCATAACAATCTCATTCGCTTCTGAAAACCAACTTTTTGAAGTCCGTGTAACAAATTTTATAACACACACGCACACACTTACACATATTTTCTCGTTACTTTTCCATCTTGATTGAGGATATTGCACGAACATAAACTAACTCAACTTATCATCTTGTATTTGTCTGTGTACACATTGCCAGCATAATTGTTTGATTTGAACTGTTTCTGTTATATTTTCATTATTATTGAGCATTTTTTCTTTGGCAGTAATCCAATTTATATGATTTACTCTTTATACGTGGAAACGTTTTTGGTTACATGAAAAAAATTTTCTATTCTTCTTATTTTCAAATATTCTTTGTTATTTGTCGACCAAGCAACAAGTATTTATTACGCAAATAATATTTAGTAAATTAGTATATATAGTAGTATTGTAAGAAGAAGGCCAAAGTGGTAATTGTAAAGTTATTATAATATTCTTGTTATTTTTTACTATTTACATATTCATTTTGTGGGCTTGCACATGTCAAGTAGTGGTGTTAGCTTTCTAGAAGCACTCAAGTCACGTTATGGTGCGTAAGATGATAGTGCAAGTTATGACCCAGATGCATTCCTCGTAGGGCCGGCATCTAACAAGAAACAGAAATTTAATAAGAAATGGGAGTTTGTTGGTTTTGACCAGGTGCGGTAGCACCAGCAACGGTACGACAGACTCACTCAGGTATAGCTTCGTAACATGAACATCACCATAGCATTTCGTGACACTGAAAGAAAAGAAAGTACGAGCACATAAAATTCAAATCTCAGTCAACATTGCAACGATAATGACAGTAATTAACCATGTGATGCACTACGCAAGGCCAACTTGAAATCGCTAAAATCACTTGACCTTTCTGCAAACTAGGCATTGACGTTAAGTGAGGTAAGTAAGTTATTGACCTATTTTCCTTCACTTGAGACGCTTTCCTTGTGTGACATTCCACATTTACTTTAGCAATGTCATAAGATACAAAAGTAATCAGTAGTATCTCAAACAGTACGTCCAGTGCTGTGTTCAACTACAATAACCAAACTTGTTCTGAATAACACTGGCTTTACCTCTTGTGCGCAGTTATTGTCCGTGTGTGCCTTGCCACAACTTCGATAGCTTCACCTTGATAACAATGAACTAACTTCGTTTGACTTGGTTGATAAAGTGAGCACCGCTGAACAAACAGAACAAACAGGTTAATCAAGGTAATAGTATTAATAACATGAAATAACGCAATCTAACATGACTATTTGTTTCCCACACGTCACCACACTTAGTTTGTGTCGAAACAAACTCAACTCATGAGGCCTTGACCATGGGTTGGGTTATAGTTGCAGTGTAGCCTTTCCTCAACTAAGCGAACTGTACCTCTCTGATAACAATTTGCCTAACCTGCCTACTTATGACATGAGCCATGATAATAAACTTGATTGTAATGATTACATTACGGACAAGAGTAAAACAAAACAACCATTTCTATTTTTATAACGACTTCGATTACTTTTCATTAATGGTAATCCATTGTTTAACTCGACTCACTCCATTGATGCACTTCGACGCTACTGTCCACACCTAAACGCATTACGTATTTCGTACAATCATCTACTGCCTCACTGAAATGAAACACTTGGACGAATGTACGTCATTGCCGCACTGCCATCACTAACGCAGCTGAACCGTGGCCAGATTCGGAGCAAAGAGCGGTTAGATTCATAGGTGTTTTATCTTCAACGTGGACTTGCACAGCGGCAGCAAGAAATGTAGTAAAGTTAAACTAATGTGGGTGTTAATACGAACAATATTGATAAACGTAACAGTGAAAGTGATAAGAATAGCAGTGGTAGCACGAAATATGATCAAGGTGGCAGTGCAAATGACGTTAACAAGTAGTCTATTAGTTACGCTCTACTAGATGAACTTCATGTGAAGCACAAAGACCTCATCTTATCCATCTACAAGGCCGGAGCGACTGCCACACATGACGGCTCCGCTCATATCATGCTACACATAACACTCAGGTGTGAGAATAGTTATGTAAACAATGGCAATAATATAACTAGCAACATGAATGCAAACATGTATAACTGCGTACAGAAAGAGTTGCCAAGTAACTTGACCATTAGCAAGTTGAAGGCGTTAATGCGTGTGTTATTTCAGGTAGATCCTGTACATCAATCACTAACGTATGTGAGTGGGTAGAGTGGTATACTGCAGCAGCCTGTTCCATTGTAGAATGAATTGCAAACACTTGCCTTCTACGGCGTCAGTGATGGGGCTATCATTAGTGTGACAGATACCTCCTTGCGTTAATGTATAAATAAACAGAATAAAATAAACAAACTAATTTAATTATAATTATAATTAATTTATTGATAAATATGTACGTGATATAACTAATTTTTATTTTCTTTTATTATTATATGTGTGCAATGCTATCAATTAATCATAATTTAGTAAATAGCAACGCAATCATAACTAACTCCTTCATGCAAACATTTACAATAGGTGAAAGAATTAATGCAGGAAATCAAAAAAAATGTATTATACGTGCATTATCTCATCAGTACTATTTTCTTCTTGAATTTAACAAATAAGTAAATTTTTTTTTATGTACGGAAAGTAGTGTAAAAAATTTGATGTTTGAATGTAATTTTTGCGATACCAATGCAATTACATTCACACTTAACAAATTGATTAATGAGACGTTTATATGAATATTAATGTTTACTAATACTTATACTTGTAGTCCTTAATTTTTTTTCAACTTCTTTTTGTAAATATTGAAAAAACTCAATATGTGATGTTGCGCACATTAAATCAAGTTAAGGATTATTGCTACTTTATAAAACAGACAAGAAAAAAGTTTTCACAAATGATACGCCATTCTGTATTGCTGTCACAGCCCATGCGACGTATTCTCTTCGCACTACAGATGAATAGTGTTTGCATGACAACATTACTGAATTCATGTTTAGCTCAAAGTGGTTTCGCGACTGGTAATCATCATGATGACAGTAACAGTAATAATAGTAATAGAAGTAGTAGTAATGTTGGTTATGGCTATACCAGTAAAGATGCTGCTCGATTGAATCTGAACCCACGTCCATACTCACGAGCCGCACAAAAATTAAATCAAACTCATCGTGGACCCGTTAAAGATCGCTACCCACCGATGGGTGTGGATGTACACGACCCACGTAGACGATTAGCTGTCTTGATTGACAGCACCAATCCTCGTCTTTTACCGTTACTCAAAGGTAGTATGCCATCACCATTAGTGGGACAAACATTGTAGCAACAACAACAGCAAGAAAGTGAAGGAGATGCCAATGCGCTTTCTTACTCATTATGGTTAGACACTATACTTACTGATAGTGCATTATACACTACCATTCTACCTGCGGTGATGCAAGTTGGTGTCCCGGTGCTGCTGCGTGTCTTTGCGCATGACCTACCACGTGAATGAGAGGCACTTATAGCGGGTAATAGTGCATCAATGCATGCTTCTTCATTACATTCAACGCAAAAGGAATCTGCCGGACTGGGCAAAGATGGGTTTGTGAATAATTCACACTACGGTGTACATCGACATCGCACCACTTTACCTCTACCATAACGTATTAATGTAAACAAACACGAAAACAAAAATAATAACAGCAGCAGCAATAATGATAATTCAAATAATAGTAGTAGTAGTAGTAGTAGTAGTATAGGAAGTAATAACACTAAAATTAGTGAAATGATTGCCAAAGATTACAAACACGTCTTTCAGTGTGAATACTTTCGGGTAGAAAAATTTATCCCCATCTCGATGCAGATTGAGGCAGACGCACAACACATCTTTGATTTTCGTCGATAGAATAAGATTGAAGGTGTGTGCTACGTGTGTAGCGAGAATGATCGAGCTACGTATGAAAATATACTGCAACGACAGTACAAAGGACTGAATTCGTTATTTGCACTAACTAATTGCGATCATGAGTCTAACGCACATGATGAGAATGATGCCATGTTTAGTGCATCGAATGGTAACACTGATTACACAACATCAACAAACAAGACGACGATGTAGTCGTAGCTAAGTAGTGCCAGCAAGTCAAACAGTGCAAAGTTTTTCAATCAATACTTATTAGATGAGCTGGGCCTGGTGAAGAGCATATCGGTAGACGGACGTAGTGAAGATGGCTCGTAACAAAATTAACATACTAAAAAACAGAATATTTTACCAAAAAGGTAATCAAAGTTTTTCTTATAAAGTTGAATTTTTTTGTTTGTGTCCAATATATTACAATATTATTCAGATAATGTTTACTTTATTTATGCTTTAGTTATTTTATTCATAATAAGAAACGCAAGTTGTCTGTGAATGTAACAAACGATTTGTTATTAGCGCTGCATTTTCAATTTACGTAAATTGATATTTTTGTAAAAAAACCTACAATGATGTTTGAATAATGGCATCTCTGATTTTAGTTACTTGTAAACTTTTCTTAATTGAATAGGTTATTCTGTTTATAAATTAACAAATTTCACCCTATAAAAGAAGACTGTGTGTTGCTGGTGACAATTGTTATCTTGCAAAGTTGAAGTAGTGATGAAGTTATTGCTATTATGATGTCGTTGTTAATAACGTTATAATGTTATTATGCAATCTGATACTAACTTTTCGTTTCATTCTGATAATCGTTTGTTCATCGTTTTTTTTTTAAATTAATAAAGTGAAAAGAAAGTTTAACAGCCTTTTTTTAAATAGTTGTATATTTCTCAAATCGTATACATTAGACGATATATATATTTTAATTATTCTTACAATATCACTTGTAGAAATAGTGATTAATTACAATGCTCAGCGAAATTGTTTAGCAGTAACAACAACAGCAGTAGCATCGCAAAGAGCGTAAAGTTCGTTTTGCATAAGATGCGTAGTGTTACTCAGACAATACAATTAAAATTACAGGTAATAACAACAATAATATTAACAACATTAATGTATAACTGTAACTGTAGAAAAAATTGAGTGATCCAAGTAATCATTAGTGTCTTACTTTGTAGAATAACACTGAAAGTCCTTCCTATCACTCTACTGTGAATGCATTAGAAGATAAAAATGATTAGCTTGCCAAATTATTGTAGCAGGCAGCGCGTTAACGCGAGATGTTTGATCGATAGCGTTAACAATAAACTATTTGCTTACATCCAAAACGCAAAAAGTAATGCGGTAGTCAACGGCATTAGAGTTAGTAGAGCAATACAATCAACAAAACTAATGACAGCAGCAGTGATAGAATGAACAAAAAGAAAAAACCTAAAACAAATGTCAAGGCTAATAACAGATCAAATTTCACACACTTTCGTAATAAAGACTTTACACCTAAAGTAAATGCAAATGACAAATTTGCTGATAAAAAAACAGATAATAAGGAAAGCAGTAAGGTAGATAAGACGAAAACGAAAATGGCTAGTAAAAGTAATAATGACTACGATAGTGATAGTAATGTAATTTCGTAATAAAGTAATAGTGTGTGATAAAAAAATAATTTCATCTTTACTGTAAATGTTATATGATAATAATTTGTATTTGCAATTTATACTCTTGTTTACATACATAATATGTATAAAATATTTTTCTGTTTTTCACTGTTACATATTAAAGGTAATGCACGCATATTGTGAATATTCAAAATATTTTGAACCTGTTTTTTGTATGTTTATTAAAATATTTTTTTCTTGAGATTGTCAATTTTGCAAACATTATAGAAAAGTCAAAAAAGTAAAACTACAATAATTAAATTGCAATTATGGGTGGTTATTTTTCTTCTTCGTCAACAAAGGTAGGCACGACAACGACGCCAGAAAACAAAAACGCGTGTGAAGTGACATTTGCTGGCAATAAAAGTCCGACGTGTAAGATTTGCTGTGCGTGCCCTGCACAACGCCGTGCTCGCGATGAGTGTCTGATGTTCAAGGATTACGATCAATGCCAAGAATAGCTCAACGCATTTTATCAATGCCTGATAAAAGAAGGCTTTAGCGAAAATGAAGTTAACTCACTCAAACGCAATGCAAAGATGTCATAAACAAAATAATGACTTATTATATTAGTATGTATAATTTTAAATTAAATTAATTCTCTTTACTTAACAATTTATCGCTTTATTATGTTGTTTTTGTTGTTGTTCTTATCGCTTGAATGCTCTGCATTTGCACTGTAAAATGAGCTTTTTCTAGAAAACAGCGTGTAACTGTTTTTTCTTTACTGTTACACTTGTAGTAGTATGCGAGCTATAATCAATTGCCAAATATTACATTTATAAATTAGTAAAGTATATATGTTGTCATTTTGTTTACATTAATAACGTATATATTTTTTCTATGAATTAAAAACTGTTTATGTAATTTAGGTAAAATTAAATACGTAAAATGCAAAATAAAAGTTTATACAAATCACGGGCATCGTGAGACAAATAGTCTATTATTGTGTTTCCGTAACACCCATAGCTGCTTGCGTGCGACCCTGCCAACTCTATCTGAGTGTATGGTGTGTACGAGTACAAGTATGGTGTGCAAGACACTAAGGCAACGAGACAGTTAGCACAACTTGCAGATGAAATGATGCTATATGCATTTCGTTTGTACTAGCATGCAGCACACTCATTTTGATAGTTGCCCCCATCCTAACGTGATGCACTTGTTTTGCGAGAGGTAATCAAACATGATGGTGTCTTTCGTCCATCTACGTTATCACGTACAAACAGCATTAGTAAACGTCTAAGTATCGGTAGCACACGACGATTATCACGTGTTTCCTTGCACGGTGAGGGTAGTGTAAACGATGCAGCTCACTTACAAGCCAAAGCATAGTGCGACAATTACACATTTCCTTCTTCTCCGAACAGAAAATGGAGCAGAACAGATCATGCCATAACAAATACGTAAGTTACACGATCATAGAATTAATATAACAGTGTACTATATGAGTTACTTCAACACTGACCCGCTGTTAATACTGATATGTGTAGCAGTAATAATAACAACAAGAACAGTTAGGATTATAGAGCGTACTGCAGAGTAAAAGTGTGTGTAGATATGATTGCTTCACGCAAATTGCTACAATAAACTCCTACCAAAAGTGCACCATATTTAGTCGGTCAAAGTGCATATCGTTATTTGTTTGCCAATTACGCACATCATGTTATTCATGCAACAGTGGGGATTAGTGACGCCAAGGTAAAGTTGACCTGTCGAGATGTACTTTTCCCGTTTAAGCGAGTTGTTAGCTCATCTCATCTGAGTAATGATCACATTATTAATGCAAGAACACTAAATTCAGCGAAAGCAGATAATTACAAGACAAAGGGCAAAGTGGAAAACAATATGTTTGGTGCAACTACAACAACAATGACAGCAGCAGCAACTAGTAATGGGTAAATTGTAAGACAAGCAGATGCTTTCACATCATAGCGTACAAACCGACCAAACACGGCAGGTACCTTTAGTGCAAATGTTAAGTTCTAGTCAAATCCATGTCATAGCAGATGTAATGATGTTAATTCGGTAGTTTACGTACGGCAGCCACCCATTGCTGCACATGAGGCGATTGACCAAAGACGTTTGCTCGTTTGTTTTTGCCCTTTACTATTATCGTCTTAATGATATAAAAACAATAGATTTTAAGTTATTTGTTTACCTACTCTAATCTTTTGCTAATCATAAGGTAAAGATGTAAAATGGTTTGTGAGCGGTTTATTCTTCAATTTATTATTCTTGTATATGTTTTTTCTGGGTTTTTTTTTATTTGTCATGCAAATCGAATATTGGTATTACAGAAAAGTCACGAAGTTATTATGTGTAAATGTTATTTTATTTAGTGTATTAATTTCCATTCAATCATTTTATATATTCATAATTTTTTCGTCTACTATGTACAATGGTAACTGACATCACAATTTCGTTGTTGTTGTTTTTATTGTGGCATACATTTTTTATTCTAACATTATTGTAGCATTTGATTAAATACGCTTGCCGTGAGTACAACAATACGAATTTTGCACCAGAATAATATTATGTTTTAATCAGTATTTACAGAAATCTGTTTCGCCTTTTTCATAATAGATAAAACCTTTTAGTTTCTGTTTGCCTTCTTGCTTTGTTTGTATCTGTGCGTAATATATTACAGTTTTTTTGTGCACAAAGAAAGGTGAAAAAAAAGTACAATTATACTAGAGCATAACATTATTCTGTACTTTACAAATATGTAATCACGATGTAGTGTTCACAAAACCCACTTATTTTTATCTTTCTGTAATCGAACGCTTTGCTCTAGAAGTTTACAAGATGTTTTTCTTGTATATAAATTTGCACACGTTTCCTTTCATACTGCTTCAGTTGATATTTAGCAAACATACTAATGCCGTTACTCACCACTGTGTATGTCTCGTCGTTGTATTTCATTGTCATAAATTGCCAAAGTGTTTACCGATATGGGTTCAAACGGCGTTGATAGTTGTAACTCTACATGAAATAATACCACTCCTACTTCCTCATCTTCATCATTATCATCATCATCGTCATTGCCAATACAATCATCAATGAATACAGCTTCACGCTAACCACGCAATATAAGATCACCTATACACACAAATCAATCAGTAGATCGTTTTAGTGAACGATACTTGTATGAGCATCGCAGATAGTCTTACGCTAATTTAAATAAGTTTGATTAACGTGGTAGTACAGCTAACAGTAATAAACACAATAGTAGTAATATGCCAGCTAAATCTATGCGGCAATCACCATGTGTTGGTACTGTTGCACGTCAATCAAGTAGTACGTCATACGTGCCATCGGTTATTCAAACATAATTTAATGTCCAGTTTGCTACGTTGCTCACGTCATTACATGAGTAGCAACTGTGTAGTATGCTACAACGTAGTAGACGTGAGTTTAACTATGGCAATATGATCTTAGGCTTACTGTAGGTATACCGTCGAGTACAATTACAGCTGTGTGTAACTCGTACACTCATGTAAAACATGCCCTCAAAACACCGTACATCTCACAATACAAATAAAATAAATAGTGGTCATGATGAAGGTAATAAACCTATTATAAATGCTTAAACGTGAAATAATGCAAATGAGTAGACAATGTGCTACCACGCTAAGTTATTTCAGTAGAGGCGTCCATAATGAATTATGCTTCGCTAATTGACACCGCAACAACAGCGCCAGTGAAGAGCATTGTCGTTTATTTACACACCGGTCAATAATGGTAGTAATAATGATGCGTAGTAATAACACCATCATGATTATTACCACAAAAATGATTAAAAAAGTAATTAGTATTGTAAAGTTATGCCCAATATCAACACTAGTAATGATGTACGTTGACGATAGGACACACTCAGGTGTATTACAACCGATCGAATGCTAGCCACATTGCTTTCCATACTGACTAAAGTACGACTCTCGTAGATTGATCATGATGTGAATGTGTGATTGGCCTCGGATGAATACAAAAAATCAACACGCGCTGCCCATAATTAGTGATTGCCGCATGAATTACAAATCACACTACAACACAGCAGCTTCTCTCATGAACTGTCAACGATTGCATAGCAATGATTGGTCGCACGTGTGAGTGACTGAGACGTGCATGAGTGCATTTTTTTCTTACACCTACTCAGTCAACAAAATGCCATTTATCATGAGGCCCTACTCGCCACACTCGCCGACACTATTATGCTTCATAGCAATGAAATTTATGACTATAATGAGTTTTCTGCCTTGTTTGATGTCATGGCGCGAGCGCAGCTGTAGTTGAACAATGTAACACACTTGTATGAATGATAAGGTGCGGCACAGCACACATTACTACACGGAAAATAATAATAATATCAGTAAATGATGAAGCAATAGTAAATTAATAATAAGAGTAGAAATGAAGAGCAAAACATGAACAAAAGAAAAAATTGAAATGTAACGGAACAAAGTCAATCATCGCCCTGGAAAAATGCCAAAGAATAAAAAAGAAAAGATCCACTTCAAACGCAAAGCGTTAATGAGAATGATAACTAGGAGTAGGAATAGTAGTAAAGTCGTCTACGGCGTACGATGAATTAGAAGACGCTGCACCATCCTATTTACAATGAACTTTTTTACAACACAATTTCGGAGCAAATGACACGCTGTTTAATTCATGATGAGTTAGGCAGGCAATCACACCATTCTAGAACAACTTATTCAACCTAAAATAAATTTTAAAGTTGAGATAGTGACAAGGTGCAAGTGAGTAACACACGAAGGGCATCACTGCTGCCTCTTATGCATGAAAAAGTTGTACCAACGATGCACTTTGCTCAGTTACCTCCCATAAGCTTTCTCTTTCTCACCAGAGCTCTCGCCAAGCTTGCATTCTTTCACAGCAGTGTCAGCTCTGCGTTACTGCCTCACCTCCGCTCGTATTTACGTCTACACCCAGCGCATTTCAAGACAGTAACGTAGTTACTTGGCCGCAAAGAAAATACATCGGTTGATGCATCTGTTTTTGTGATTCTAATGCACAACATAATGACACTACTTCGACGTAGAGGTCAGACCTATGCACGTGAGATGCACATGCGTGCTAACTTGCAATAAGAAATGGCTATCAGCAATAATTACAATAATAACACCAACACCAACACTAATACAGCAAAAAAGAATAATATTGGCCTTGAGATTGATGATAGCACAATTAATAAGGACAACAACAACAATTGCCAACAATAATAATAACAATACACAAGTGACAATGAAGACGCGTAGTTGTAGTAATTTTAGTAGTAAGTTAGTGCTAGTAGCAATGAAGATATTAACATTAGTAATAATATTAATGATTATAATAGAAATAAATCGCGTTCATGTTAGAAACATCAAAGTGATAATGTAAAACCAATCAAAAATATAGTGCAGCAACATCACTTTATGTTAAGTTTCATTCCACTAAATGGGCTAATCAAGTTTGTATAAGCGTTACAACATCAATACTCTCTCGTCATGTCAAACCCTATTACTAGTTAAATATCTCAATCATCATAATCATCATCATAATAATCATCATCAGCACTCTATCCTATTCGATCACAGCCATAAAAAAGCATCATAACAAAGGCAGTAATTACGAATCAAATGAAATAAGTGTTTTTGTTACTACTGACCGATGTACACCGTGGGACACGTTCAATTGATACACTGTCCTCTTAACTCACCACACTATCATTGTAAAAATTGTTATAAATGCTGCTCTAGTTTAGCTTTACTTTAGAAAGTGATAGTGATGCTACGTCAACAACAGCAAAGTCTCACACACGTAAATAAGTAAAGTTGTAATGACATCCACTTATGGTGTAATTAATGTACTGCTGAACACGACAAGTCTCAACGTGTGTCAAACGTTCACGTAGCGATGCATCGTACCTGCTCTTTCACCCCATGTGCTACTCCGTCACATGACAGCGTCGTACAAGGACATTGTTGTCGTACTGTTTACACTATCGCTTACTCATGTAGACAAACAATCCTGGTCGTTATACTATTCCAGATGAGGTGTTGTAGTGTGCACCGCGTGTGCAAGGTGCGATTCTGTGTGCGAAACATGAACTAAAACGTCATGTTTTGCAAAATGCAAAATCAAACACTAATGCCAATACAAACCATGATGACATGCGAAGAAGAAAACTGTTATTTAACGAAGATATTCATATCCACACGTCCGCCTTATTTGCTCGCTTTTCTGCGGCAATGTAGTTTGCACGTGGTAACAGAAGTTAAACATTCGAAATAAATTAAACTACTGTATTTACTAAACTAAATCTTTTCGCTAAATTGTTTTTTCCCGATCTTATTTCACTTTTCATGCATCGTATAAAAATAATTTTGAGATGAACTTCAAAGATAATATGTTTATATATATTCCTCCACGAAAGCTAGCTTTTGCGTTAGTGAAACGTACTAGTTATCATTATTATGTAAATAAACTTGTTTAGTCAATACATTATATAATACTTTTTTCCGCACAGAAGAGTATTTAGAATAGCCAAAATATTATTTAATAACTACAACAACATAATACTTGATTATCATAAATGTAACGTGTGAAAAATTACTTCATCTCAATCGGCTGCTCGTTTCTCATTGATCGCATTCGAGAATTTGATGAAAGCAGTGCAACGGTGTAGTTGGCGGCTTTACGTGTTGGCTGTGAACCCAAACAAATTTCCAAGTCAATCAGCTGCATTGTCAAGATACCCGTGTCAAAGGAGGAGAATAAGCAACTACAAAAGAAAAAAAGCCAAGAACAGCGTAAAAGTAAGAATAATGGTGACAGTGATAATGCGGCATCGCCTACGTCGTCAAGTGAGCCAAACTCACCAAATACACGTAATGAGTTGCCTACGGTTATTGTAGCAGCAGGAGATGCAAAGATCAGTAATAAACTGTTCAAGCAGCAGTACAACTGTCCGTTTAAGATGCCAAAGAATGACGAGGTGTAGGCGGTGTCTGGGTTTGCGCCTGGTGGGGTGTGTCCGTTTGGGGTAAATGATAATGTACAAGTTTTCCTAGACGTGTCACTGAAACGTTTTGCTATCGTCTACCCTGCCTGTGGTGAGGCCAACTCGGCGATTGAGATGACCATCGAGGAGCTTGAGAAGTACAGCAAAAACTTCACTGGCTGGGTGGATGTGTGTGATGAGTGAGATCGTAACGAAGTGTATGACAGTAACAACAAAGCAAAGTATGATGCTGATGCTGATGCTGATGATGATGATGTTATTAACGTAAACAAACAATCTGAGAACAAAGAAAGTCAAAAGGATAGTGATGGCAAGAGCACCGATGCGTCGGTAGTGAACGAAAATAAAATTGTGTAATAAATATAATATTTGTTTGTAAAATTTTTATAATTTTTAATTATTATTATCTACTAACAATAAGTTTTATTTATTATAAGTTTTACAGTATGCATAGCAAATTACATTTTCCACAAGTCTATTAATAATTTTTGGTCAACACTGTAGTATAATTACTTTTTTCACGACTGTATAGTTTTCTCTCCTACTTCTATATTACCATGCTGTTTTCAATACATCGACAATGTTGTATATTGTTCACATTAATAAATGAAAAAGCCTATTTCGGAAAATAATGTGTATATGTTTAATGATTCGGGTAACCGTTTTTGTAATTTATCTAGTTATTATTTTTTATTTGTGTTCTAGTGCTTTTGTGCTTGTGTAATGATTGTGCTATATTTAATTATTTATTAACATTTACTTTAGCTTCTCTTCTTTAGGTTATCAAAAATTTACTAATTGGGCTTATATATGTAATATCAGTACTAAGATGGACCACCTTGATGTTTATGTAAGAAAGTGATTACTGTTATTGATTATTGCTGTTATTGTTATTATTTTACTTTAATATTTTTTTATACAAGGTAAAATAATATTACTGTCAATAATTGACAAGTTCACAACAATAAAAGTATAGGAAACGCTCTGAAAATGTCATCGTTACACGATCTACGCCGCTTACAACAAATATATGCTTATTTCAAGCGAAACAATGGGTAGCATTTGCCTGAAGGCTGTACACGAATCGATTTAATCGACTATAACGACAATAGTGACACAGAATAAAATAATAGTAATATTATTATCAAGAATAAAGATTAAGGCAACATTAACAACTGATTTGTGCAATTCATGTACTAGGACTATAACAATAGTGACTTTTTTGTAACTTTACGGATCAGCTTTTCGTAGTGCACCCATTCTATAGACAAAAGTCCTCATACCAAAGGTAACAAGTAAAGCAGTAATTACAATTCAAGTGCAGCAGCTAATACAAACAATTTATTAACACCACTGTCATTTATGCCGATGGTATTTATCATTTCACCGCGGCTACACGCCCCGTTCATTCATCATGGTACATTGTGTGCGTTATAGTTTATGTCACGTCAATGACAGCTAACCACGTAGAACATTTCACTATTTCTACTTAGTCTTCATCACTCCCTTAACCCATTTACTGAAGACAGCAAAGTATTCATTGAATAAGAAGAAGTTATGCAAAATAGAAACGACACTGCCACGTCAACAAGGTCAATGACGACGATGCGGTACATCAAAAGACACAAAAATTACCATGTTAATGATGACAATAATAATTATACGATTGATAATCGACAAAGTCGTAGAGATCGTAGGTCAAACAACTTTACTGAAAATTGTCTTTGTAATCATAATGATGATAATAACAGCAACAACAACAATAATTATAATATTTATAGTGCAAATTTCATAAGTAGTTATTCTTCGCGATAGCACAAGTATGGTATGTAGCATATTCGTCGTTGCCATCCTCATCTGTGACGATCTTACTTCCATACTATTGACATTGATTGTGCAAATAAATAAACTAATACAATCATTAGCAGTAATAATAACGATGAAAAAGAAAAGAATAATAATAATAACATCAGATAGTAAGTAGTGACCTCTCTTGCTAAGAATGATGAGTTAGGTGAACATTAATAGTATACGATTACAACCTTGTCTCAATTACACTTGATCATGTAATAGGTGTAATCATCGAATGTGCACTTTCTTCGTCTATTTATTGACACCAGGGCACTAATAAAATAGTATTTACAAAAAAATTAATACAACACAAAACATTGTGTAAATACGTTACAATGTGCTGAGTAAAATTCAAGGCAAATTATTTTATATGTTTATCTTCCTTCTCGCTTGCAACGTGAATTGAACGTAGAAATTATGGCAAAAGCAAATTATACTGATGATGATACAAGTAACATAAGTTGTAAACAGTAATAACAGCATAAATTGCTATAAACATCATCACGTGCACAAGTGTAGAAAAAATATACAAATCAAATAATGTTGTCATTTACAAATGATGTGTAAAGATAAAAAACAACATCAGATTATTGCATCATAGTACCACAGCTTCATCTTCACCTGCATAATGTATTTGTGCGTAATCATTTTATTGTAGATGGTAAGATGACATGTGCGTCGTGCACACTGCAAGGTACGTTGATTGTATAACACCATGCACAAGTAAGCTGTACAAACACAACTATACAAGTAGCAATGCTGTGTTAGCCGATGCTGCAATAAATGTAAAAGCATAACATCAATAGTAAAACAGATACAAACAAGAGATAACATTGTCAAAATAAGATAAGTAATAAAGGTCATTAGCATAAATGTAAGTAGCCAATATTGCTACTTGATCATGCATAATTGTAATTGATTGACAATAGTAACATTAACCTACACGAGGATTGCAACTACTATTACTGTTATAATAATAGTAATTCTAGCTCAGATACTGAAGTTTCATCAAATTACCATTATCATCTCAATGCACTTGTGGCGGTGTACAATTGTGCAAAGTTGCGCATTGTGCGTAGCGAAATAAATGTCAAAATAACAACACAAACGTGCAAGCAGCCAAAAAAATAAAAAGATTATGGTTTTGCTGATATTCACCTTGACAGTGTTATTCGTGCGTAGCAGAGTGCATCTATTGATCTTGTCTCATCCACTATTAGAACGGATCTTTTCGTTCCAGATACTGCGTAAAGCTTGAGCAAATTTTCAGTAATAATGCTGCAGAGTGCAAGTGCGTATTTGCACAATGTACACATCCTAGGCAGTCATGTAAATAATATCAATGAATAGCAAAAAATTGCGTAGTGTAGTAAGGTAAAAGACAAGTGTTAAAAAAGAACAATGTCTATGGTGCAAACTCGTGGCATTAGTGCCTAATATGGTGCTCATGTTGTCTTGTAACATGTATGAGTGTAACATTTCCACTTTGGTGTAGTGTTATTGTAACATTGTCGAGCTTATTGCACTCACTGTCTCATTACCAACACAGAGACTGGATGTGTGGCGCACAGTGCACTGGTTTAGTTTGATAGTTGTAGCATACGATAAACTACTAACGTGGCTATCTTGTTGCTCAAGAGTAGTAAGTGTGTGGTACATGATAAATAACGCAGCTGTTTGTAAGCACAAAAATATTACTCACATAGATTCTACAAGGCTCTACGAATGAACATTGGCAAAATATAAAGTAGACAAAACAGAAATGAGCTAAAAGGTTAGCGTAATATTTTATTACAGAAACAACAATAGTCGTAATAATAAGTATTGTTGACAAATACTGAAATTTTGCCATAAAATGTAAATAAAGGCATCAATATTGATTGTATTCCAGATAGTGATAGAGAAAAACGTATGTTTACTTTTGTGTATAATGTATATGAAAGTAAATAAAGTGTAGTATTTGTACATCACTCAACATTTATTGCACATGATGTTGACTTTACAAGTATACACCATACTAACATTAGTGCAACAGTGTAAAGTGTCATTGAATTGTAACGGTGTGTAATGTACAAGACACAATGCCCCAATGTGTAAGACAACACTGCAAATAAAGTAACAAGAGCAAAAATTGTTTTTGAAGAAGATGACAGTTTACATTGTAACAGCAGCAGCAAGAAGAGTTATATCAACTCTAAATGTAAATATAGAAAGTCAACTACTATTACACAGAAAGAAGATATTAGCAGTGATGATAATTTTATTCATGATGATGATGATGATGATGATGATGTTCGTTACTGCTAATAATAGTAGCCCTATAGAAATGATGATTACGAAACAGATATCAGTGAAAGTAAATCTGGAGTTTACATTTCTCAATCGTCCATTACGATGCAATAGTGTAGTGTATTGTATTATTACTGTGCGATTAACTTATCGCATCGCAGTAGTGCTACATTTTGTAAATGTGGTGCGTTTGCTAATTACATTGGCTTTTCAGTTTGTCATCACTCTCATGCCATCTTGACACACTGTGGTACACATCACATTATTCACACAGGAGTAAAATTAATGGATGGATCGCACGTCACGATGAATGGTACAGCGCATGATGTGACATTGAAAATGAACGCGCAAAAATAAGCTGTTAAATTGATTGAACATTTACCCTCATTATAGCCATGTCAACCTCGTACTTTGAGCTCACAGTCACACAAATAAAGTCATCATCATCATCATCATCATCATTATTGTTGTTTTTATTATAATCATTAACAGCAAACTATATATTGTGCCATTTACACTGGTCGTGTTCAAGCTATTGAATGCCATAACAGTATACTACGAGCACATGGAGTTTGTATTTGGGTAGGACAAAGCAGTGGTGTTAACGCGCATGGCTGAAGCAGTAATGACCATGATACAAAAATCTATTATAGAAATGATGATGATGATGTTAACAATCATGACAACGAGAAAAGATTAAGAGATGCTAAACTATTAGCGTACAATACATAAAGTGTAAACTCAATAACACTGTAAAAGTGCCTTATAGAACAACCAACACGCTGTACAGTTTGCAGACATGAACACACAGACTCAATTCACAAATTGCTGTAAACTGCACGACATACGTGCAAGTGTCATGTTAAGCATACCAAAAATGTAAAAAATAATAACATGAATGACAGTGACAATAACGAAAACACCATTAGTAATTGTACTTTAAGTTCACGGTACTATTTATTACCACCAGGGGTAGCAATAAAGATGTGGTCCGGTGTACATGGACGACTTACGTAGTGTGAAGTACGTCATGCTCCCATAGGTTCGTTACTAATTGGCCCTACAACACAGGTTGAGATGCACACTTGTACGTTTCGGCATTGCACTATGGCAATAAGTGTAGATGGATCCTTGTGCAAATTACACAAGTGCACCTCTGCTGATGTTCAACATACTTTGCATCTATCCTCTAGTGCTCGTGCAATTATTCGTCGTGGTTTCTTTCACGCACACGTTGGTGGTATTCGTGCGTGTGATAGCAGTACACTTTTCTTATTTGGTGAGGTGTACATTTATGGTTTTACTCAATTTGGTCTACAGGCGTAGAGTGGTTCACACATTGAGAATGATAGCAGCTTTAACAGTAATAGCAAAATATCAATTATACCATGTTCGTAGTGCCGACAATATAGCCATGGTAATGATATCAAAAGGACAAATAAGCAGATAGCTAGACAAGGCGCATTTAGTGATAACACTAGTATCATTAACAGTGACGAAAAGACAAAAGCAAACGATGATAGAGATAACATTGGCTGTGAGGTGAAATGCGATATTGGTAGCCAACGTTTTGACAATCGTAGTACGTGATGTGTGCGTGTCTCTACAGGCGGTAGCATTTATTTACAAAATAGCATAATTGGGACTACATTCAAAAATGAACGTCAATTTCGTAAAAGTAAGAATGCTGAAAACAAGTACACAAAGTCTTATGATGCTCAACGAAAAAGACATAACAAACACATTTATACACATCACGTAAATGGTGTACACGCAGATACATTTGGCTGTCTTACTCTTTGTCATTGCATCATTCAATGCTCGACAATATAAAACTACCTAGCTCATCATCATACAAAAGGTGTAAATGACACGGTTTGCTAAAATGCATAATAAAACAAGACGTTTGATTAAAGTGAAAATACATTACCTTTGCAAAGTGGTTTGTAGCTATACCAGCCTGTGTGTGTGCGTGTGTGCAATAAAGGAAATGTGTTACTGATGAGCTGTGTAGTGTGAGACAACTTCTCAGGTATGGCGATGTCTGTGTCTAATCACGGTGTGTGTAGAGTAGACGGTAAAGTACAAATGCATAACGAGTTACAGTAAAACACACTGACGAACACCTCACTTATACGCGGAGTGTGTTTTGTTAAATAAAGTTAGTGTACTATCAAACACACTGTCATTCAGCCACTGTGCCTGGCATGTACTTTTACTGCAAACAACATGGCCAGTGGCAAGTTGCAAAGTGCAAGTACGAATAAATAAAATATTACACAAAGTAGTTTGTAATAACAAATAAAATAAAATTCACATTATAACTGCTTCAGTATTACATCGGGTGCACAGTGTGTAATAGAACACTGTAAACTAGATTTACACATCATATAACGACATCACAATGATTTTATGCAATCCAGTAAAGTATGAAACAATCTGTTATCAATTTTCACTGTCAATGGTGGCAATCGCACGACACTCTCAATACATCACATGACGATTGTTAGCAATACAAAAACGTTAAACTCAACATCGCAGTAAGAATTATAGATGAAAATAAAACTAATTTGCGCAAGCGATGGAGCACATGTTACTATGCATCATGTTGACACCAATAATAGTATGTGTGCAATACTGCTTACTTTGCATTTGTCTTCTTCCTGTGTATTAAGCACATGTGAGAAGTCATTATTGTCACTCATTTCACTACATTAGAAACAAAAGCAAAAGCAGCAGCAACAATAACAAGAACAATTGTTATGTAATGAATAGACGAAAAGTTAATAATGTAACGCATTACGCACAAAAGTAGATAGTAATGCGCTATTGCCATCTCCAACAATGCCGTTACACGTAAATGTAATTTTCTGTAATCATGCAACAGTTTATATTAAATCACACTCAGATTTTATTAATAACTCTTGCAATCACAAATTATAAAGGAAAAGTAACGGATTATGTTTATACAGTATGTTGAAGAAATAACGATATTCTACTCAATGCAAACAAGTAAGTGCAGCTCAATTACTAAATGAGAATAACGCAATTATTACGCTGACGTAGCATTCTGTATTGTAGAGTGATATTGACTTGTCCAGTCTGATTTGTCATGCTTTACTGGTGTATGATGTCGATTCTACGAATACCACACACTATATCAATAACACACATATATAATAAAACTATGCACTTGTGCATCAAGTACAGCGTGTATGATAGGAAATTATCTATATTTGTAGAAAACAATTGACCAAATACAAACAAGAAATACGTAACGTTTATTGTAAAACAACAGCATTGCTTTATCATGTACATGTGAATTGTAAGGAAAACAATAACATATAAATACAAAATTATGATGCAACGGAAAAGTTGTCAATGAATGAATAATAATTATAGATTTAACACTGCCAACGTCAATAACATAATTAGTTCAAGTTATTACAACGTGACACAAATCAACGCTCTGGCAGCGTGGTGACAAAAGTGTTATTAACAGGTACAGCAATTACGTTACTGCTTTACTCAATAGTACGCTTATCGTCAAGAGCAGCAGGCTAATTTAGTTTCGTTCAACTATAATTTATGATATTGCAATATATTTACATACTGCTTTTGCATTGAACTTGATTAGTTTTACGTTATATTTTTGTTTTGTACACTGAAATAAATGCATTTTATTTACAATAGCATTGTTTCAAAAATGATATATGATGTGTATGATATCTTCAAAATTTCTTCGGTAAAATTATACTAAATATGTTTTCTCTTTGTTTCTACATACCCTCATTATTTTATTTAATAATTAATTTATATTTTCTTTTCAGATTTTTATATACATAAAAAATAATTTTAAAAAAAACACGCACACGCACAAAACTCGATTATTGACATACAAACGAATAAGCTAAGTTTTCAAGTTAATACACATAGCAAAAGCTAATCTACTTTCTATAATTTTTCTGTCCTTAATATTTTTATTGGTAGACAATTGCTAGTAAGTAAAAGATCAGCAGCGTTATCAATTTATTTTATTGGTGTTATTTATTGTTGTTATCACATAGTAAAAAGAAGTAGTACACATTATTTTTACTTTTGTTCTTACATTTAAATTTGTTTGTTTATTTGTAGTGACACATCTTTGATTACGTTTTAGTATTTTATTATCATACATATTTTTTAATAAAAATTCTGGTGATTTATTCTGTTTTTCTATATATTAATTAACATTCTTTTTTTTTTGTTTGTTACACTTATCATAAATATAAATTGTGAGTACGTTCTGTTGAAAGTTGTGTACAGGTTGTGTCTTTTCGTTATCAACCTTCAAGTTTAAAAAAGAGTGAATGACCTCACACTACCGTGGTCTGCACCGGTTGTTTGGCACTGCACTACAGATGCCTGACTTTGACAGTCACTACACCATTGATGATGCAAAGCCCGTAAAACAGTTGTTTGCTAATAACGGCATTATTGTCGCAGCTCAGCCTACGACATTAAGTTTCAAAGACATTCATGAAGTTTACGCGTTAACGTAGTTGTGTAACATGATGTTAGAGTGGAATGGTTCTGCTAATCAACGTCTGCAATCAGCGTAAAAATCATTGTAAAATAAAATTATCAGTAATAGTGACAATAAGAAAGAAGAAGAAAAGAAATAAGTGTTATCGCAGAAGTAACAATAAAAGTAGAATCAACAAATTAATAGAGAGTAAGCACAGGCAGTTGCAGAATCAGCAAATGGTGAAGATGTTAACACACGTCTTGCACACTCACTCTCACCATCTCCATCAGCCACAGAGACGGACACCTTGCAACGAGTCGATGAGCTGAAAGAAGATGCCTAAGTTCGACTAGCGTGAAAGTTTCTCATTCCATTTCTCTCTCAGCCCAACGCGTTGAGTGCGATGGAGCGTCATTTAGCCCATATTGCCACCTAGTTGCACTACGCGACTGGCCGACCGAAGCAATTTGACATGTTCGTTCACTTGAGTGCGTCAGAAATGTTTTTCATTGACGGGGATTCGCTACTCATGTACGCGTTATCTTCTCAACACGTAGACTGGGATTGTATGCAGCCATTGCATGTCTTGTACAATGCCCAGTCACTGCTTCGTAGCCTGCACGATCGAGGTGCACGCTTTCATGTGGTGTTCTTTGATTGCCTCTCATGAATCTGAAATAAGGCACCGCAGAAGTAATTTTTACGTGAACTGCTCAAGTCGACCCTCCTGTCAATTGCCCAAACCAATGCAGACGCAGACTTACACGTGTACAACTTTGCAAGTTACCGGTGTGCTGAGTTTGTTAATCATCTTCAGCGCTATGCACCGTAGTTTATACTCATGTCTGATGGAGAGCAACTGGGCCCGTGTGATGATTTTATGCATTCTTTATTTCACAATGAATAAGAGGTCAAATAAGATCTAGATGCACGTGTAGAGCGTCGTCGTTGCTACCGTAGTTTGGTGGAAGATACCATGCTAGGTAACGAGGCATCTTTTTATTTTCATTGCATGCACCTCTGACTAAGTACGCAGCGAATCAAAGTGGCCTACTCGTCACGTATTATTGTGAAAGAAAACGCACTGGTGGTGTTCGCCGTGGTAGATGATAGTGATCGCTTTGCCCGATCTCTTTTCCTTATTGATCGTGTGAATGATTTGGCGGATTAGTTGTAGACAAAGTACAATCAACTGCATTGCAAATAGCAACCACAGTATGCACGTGAGTTGCCCGATGAGGCGTTGGAGCTAATTAAGAACACACAGGTGCCATTTCGTGAACGAGTGGTGTCGTCTGCCATTTATGCGTTCTTGTCGGAACGAGTAGCACACAGCACATAATCTGAAACCACAAGTCAAGACATGACGTTGACAAGTAAGTAAGAACTACAGTTGTGTCAGGCACTGCTCATTACCGCGTACTGTACCCCACTGATTGGTCCAGAGCTTCGTGCACAGCGTCCAGTACATGCTCCACGTGTTGCACACTTTCTCAATGAACTGGCCCCATTTTTAACAGCCGTTTGGCAGCATTGCCACTGTGTGGATGGCAAAGGTGAAGAGTTTGACGTGTTTGATGGACACTTGCTTTGTGTGATGTGCTTTCATCTTCGACAAATTGCACCTAGTGAGTTGCTAGACGAGGATGGTGTGAATGATGTCAACGCGTCGTGGCAAGACATTGTAGCCGATCTTGACTTGTCCTCATGATGCCCAGATTATAATGCTGATAGTATAAATCTCAAAGACAAAGAAGAAGAAGAAGAAGAAGTAGAAGTACTTGACATCACGCTAATGCCACTGTCTTATCTTCCACTTGTGACCTTTGAGAATCCGATAATCGATTCACCGTACTCACCAATGAGTCATGAATTAATTGACCGTCTTGCTAAACGCTTTCATCTGACGTGTCATGTCAGTGGCCAGTCCATTCCGTAGACGTTTGGGGCTGCCAACAATCTCAGTGGATGAGCCGTGTCAAAGCCATTTGACGAGTTAAACGACATTGTAGACCCCAGCGCGTAGGATGAGTCTAAGAAAACTAACATGACCGTCAAGGAGCGTCGACAAATGGAAAAGCGTAAGGCCGACTTTATCAAAAATCTCACCCTACAGGCGTAATCGATGGGCATAAAAGGTTTTGTGGCCCACCCTCTTGCATTGGTGTAATCAGACAGTGACGATGATGATGATGATGATGACAATGATGACAACGATCGAGAAAAGGGCAATAACACTAAAGAGAACGACGGAGTAGGAAACGGCGAAGATGGCGAGGATGCAAACACTAAAAACAGTAAAAAGGCAACCTCTCGTTCCAATAAAGCAACGGAGAAGAAAGAGCATGCTGGTCAGCGAAATAAGAAGACCCGAAGTAAAGATGAAATCATGCGTGAGAAGTCCAACTTGCGTGATGCCAGTCGGCGTGTTCGTGATGCCTATGAGAATGTCTTTATGCAGCTCAACAATAGTGAGCTTAGCATTGACGCAGCGTCCTCTGCACAGCGTGGGAAGGCGATTATGCAGCTCAAGGCGATCATCAACAATGAACTGTCTCGTATCATGAGTGAGAGTAAGTTTGACCCTGGTGAAAACATACACGTTGATGATGACGATGATGATGTTAATGATAACAGCAAAAAACAAATACCGCTCAAGTTACAAATGTGACGATTACTGGTTGAGGCTAGTGGAATGAGTGAGGCCTAGTTTGCCTTTACGATTGATGCGAAGGATTTTAATAACAGTGGTAGTAAGAAAAATAACAGCAGCAGCAGCAATAGTAAATCATACACAGGCAGTTCCAGTACCTAATCCTTGTACGCGTTTGACCTCATTCAGTAAATACTCAAGAAAAATGTGCCTGCCTCGGCGTTTACGAACTTAGGTGGTAGCAATAACTCATCCTCATCTTCGTGAAACAAGCTAGAACGACTGCGCAAGATTCGTAAAGATTTCACCGTGTACGATGCTGGTGCGTATCTCGTCTGGGCTTATTTAAGTTACGTACAGTTGCACTTTCAGATGAAGTTAATGAGTCGTGTGGTAAAGTTGTTACTGGATGACTGGAAAATTGAACGAGAGCGGGCACGTGTGCGGAATGAAACGCCATCGATTAAAATAGCCACTCCACTTTTCCTGTACTGTCATCATGAGGTACTGGCACTGATTCGGGATAATGGATTAGTAGCGGCCAACGAGGATGTGGACATGATTCGCTCTGCGTTAGCACACTTTGATTTCCCACAAGAGTACTATGCCAAGTTGTAAAATTGTATTGCCACGTGGCAAGGCAAAGCGGTAAATGTACTCCCAGCACTACTTCGTCCACGACAGAAGATTTGTACCTAGACGCCGTAGATGATGCAGTTGATGCACATGGGTCATTTACTCGAACGCCCAATGATTGCCTAGAAAGATTACCGTGTGGTGTTTAACCCAGATGACTGGCAACGTGAGTTACTGGACATTGTGGATAAGCGAGGTAGTGCGGTGGTGTGTGCGCCAACGTCGGCGGGCAAGACGTTTATCTCATCTTACTGTATGTACAATGCACTGAAAACGTCTAACACGAAAATAGTCGTTTATGTAGCACCTAATCGTGCGTTAATTAATCAAGCTCTGGCTGATGTGTGTGCGCGCTATGGTACGAAAAAATATGCTCAGTCTGGTAAGAGTGTCTTTGGTGTGCATGGTGGGTAGGACTACCACCAATACCTCAACTCGTGTCAGGTTTTCATTACATTACCGTAGATTATTGAAAAAATACTACTCTCACCCAAGTATGTGGAGTGAGTGAGTCGATTAGATTACGTCATATTAGATGAGATTCATACCATGGAGACGAGTGGGAATGGTGAAATCTGGGAACGTGTGCTAGCACTACTGCCATGTCCGTTCATTGCGTTATCGGCCACACTCGGTGAAACGCAATAACTGTGTGGTTGGCTCAATCGTATTCAGACCCGATTACGCGAGCAACAACAACAAACGGGTAATGAAAATGAAGACGGAAGTGATGTACGTACGTCAGGTAAAAACAAATCACTTGAACGGTCAATGTCTCCTGCACAGCCAAACTCTCCTCCTCCTCCTACTACTATAACGAAACAACAATCAAATCGTCAAGGCCGCAAAACGCGATCACATAACAAGTTACGTGACTATGTTGTACATGAAATTCCATCGCAAGGTAAGAAAATTCAACGATGAAATGACATCAAAAAATACATGTATTTGCCTCCAGCAGGGCATGTGGTGCCATTGAAGAAGTTGACCGCGAAGTACGAGCAAACCTACATTAAAGATCTACACCCGCTTTCGGTGCTAACATTGGAGCAGTTGTAGCGTGGCTTCCCGCCTGACATCTCACTCGTACCCAGTGAGGTGGTGCAGCTGTATGATAAAATGGCCTCATCTTTTTACTCTAATATTTGAAATACATACTCTCAGATTGCCATTATTCAAGCGATGAAGGCACAGCTGGACTATCTTAAGCCATAGGTCTACTTTGCACAATGAACGTACATTACACAACGTCAGGCACGGCAGTATGAGAGTGATGTCAAAGATGCCTTTGTTTACTGGGTGTACCTGAACAAATCCTCTGACGCGGATGGCCTAGACACATTGTCCACGGAATAGGAATTGTAGACGTTTCACAAAACCATGACACACGTCTGTGAATGCATCTTGCACAGCTTTTCGCAACACCTACGTGATGAAGAGGCTAAACTGGACATGTGTGCCACATAGGCAGCTAAGCAGCAAATGGAACTGGCCAAAGTTACTGTGAACAAGAATGGCTCTGTATCATTGTCGGAACAGCAGTAGCAACGTACTAGTACCGATATTTCCAACTATAATAATGGTAATCAGGTAAAATTGACAGGAAAGTAGTCTTTCCCAACATCAAAACAGTTTGTACTCGATCACATTATCAACGTGTTACGTGAGATCAATTACCGTGAAATGGGACCAACGATCGTATTTAGCTTTGAGATGTAAGTGTGTACCGATCTGCTGCGGGCTATTGTGTAACGGTTAGAGTAAGCCGAGGCATAATACCGAACCACCGATGAGTTTGCCACGTATAAAGCAAGCATCGAACGCAACGCCGCGGCAATTGAACTCAAACGTCGTCAGAGGCAGTCTACACTGAAACAGAAAAAGCTAGGCACCGATGAGGACGGCAATGTTGTTCGCAATGACCGCGATGTAGATGAGAATGGGGCAGAGGATGAAGTGGATGGGTAGTGTGTGGTACCGTAGGTTTTACCGTAGTTCACCTTTATCGCCACCAATCGCACCATTGAACCGTAACTGGTGCAGCGGGCACTGCAGGATTGCAAAGATGGCAGTGATGGTCTGATGGAACGTGCCATTAAACGTGGCATTGGTATTCATCATGCTGGATTAAAAGGTAAAGTACGACGGCAGATGGAGGTGCTCTTCCGTGGACGACACTGTGGGGTAATCTTTGCTACCTAGACACTGGCACTAGGAGTACACAGTCCGTGTCGGTCGGTGGTACTGGCAGGGGATCATGTCCTGCTGAACACCACCCAGTTTCGACAAATGATGGGACGTGCGGGTCGGCGTGGGTTGGACTTTATCGGCCATCTCATTTTCTTGGGCATCAGCATGAAGAAAATCACACGCCTGATGACCAGCAGTGAAACCGTCATTAAAGGAAATGTACAGATGGACGCACTATCGCAGCTTCGGGTGTTGCAATTGTACGATTACCTCACTCACCGCGGTAATGAGTGGAAGCAAATGGAGTGAATGAAAAAGCTACCTCGTTCACTAACGATGATCAGTAATAACAATATGTGAAAGAGTGCCATTGCCAACATGACATAGCGAATGTGTATTAACCCACTGTTCTTTGAAGGCAGGGCGAAAGTGTAAGGTCACAACTTGTAATGCCTCACGGTGTAGTATATGCAAATGTTACTTCAGTACTTACATAGTGCTGGTTTGCACTTCAGAGACCGACCGTCGTCGTTGGGTTCGCTGCTTATTGACATCATGACCGTCTTTGCCGCGGCACGCGTAGGGAATGAAGGTTTTGCCTTTATGCAGTTATTGGTTCGACATGTCTTTCGACGAGCTTAGTGAAATCCGTGTCTGTCCTACTTGAACAGCGGAGTCTATGACACGAGTATCTGCCCACATGGTGGTCCATTTAATGTACTCTGGTGTCAACCATGCAATGAACCGTGTGCGTAAATCTTGGCGTACTTATTCTCCAAACACAAGATGTGTGGTCTACCGTTGTAGATACACCGCTCCGCGCTATCGGACCCGATGGTGCGTTATCTGTGGCAGCGTAACAAAGGAGGCAGTGGTGTTAACAAAAATAAAAATCATCGTGTGGTGTTGGCCCCACTGCGAATGTGTGCACCAGTGCCTGTCTTCCGCAATGGACTCTTCTTTAGCCTTGTTTCATCTTTTTACACCTTTTTGGCGCAACACCTGTAAAAGCCACAACCAGATCGACTACCATACATGACAGGCAAAACCCGTAAGCGTCGTCCTATCTTTGGACAAACCTAGGATGGGTTGAACTTGACCAGCAAGTTGCGAGAAACAGCCGTGCCGTATGCAGCGCGCAGTGTGTTTGTCGCCCTCAGTGGGTGTGGGGATCATTTCATCAACACCGATGACCTGGTCAACACATTACGCGATGGGCTGTACTGTGATCGTCAACTGCTGCCTATTGCCGATTTCATAGATGGCTGCCGACACGATGGGGCACAAATTTTGATGAATGCCTGTCTGAGTGACTTTGTCCGGTGTAAGGCTCAGTTTGACTCACAACGAGGGCACTACCGAAGTTTGCTACTGTAACAGCTTAATGGACTTTCCTAGTCGTAGAGCTATGCGGTACTCATTCAGGCGGAACACGTTCTCAGCACTATTGCCGGATTGACCAGACGAGATAAATCGAACCCACTACACATATTTGAGGAGTTGTGGCCCGAGACAAATGATCTGGCACTGTACGCTGGTACACCACGTGTGATTAACTTTGCGCACATGCTGCATGATTTGCGATCTCAAATTGAGTATAGCAGCGAGTTTACCGAAGTAACACGTGGTAAAGTAGACGCGGCAAACGCGGCTGCAGAGGCTGCGTTGAACGACAATGACAGCACGGGTAATTTGAACAATAATATAATGGACTATTAAAGTGCGTAAGTCAATTATTCTTTCTCTAAAATAAATTTGTGAAATAAATATCAAAATATTAACTTTAATTTTGAATATAAGTATATGTGTTAATCAACGGTAAAAAGAAAAGTGATGTTTAAACAATTTTATTTTTAATCATTGTGAATATTTTATTTTGTAGTGGTATTGAAATTGATGATTATGTGTGATCTATTTTTTTCAAGTTTGACTTATAAAAATTAAATTAGCATAAAATATATAGAAATAATATAACTCGGTTGTTTATGATAAGAGAAGGAAAAATATAGATGTGAAGAATGTGGAAAAACGTGAAACATAAAAATAAATTTTTTTTTGATAGTCACTAAGAAATATTAAATGTTTGAAAAAAATTCAAAATATATTTGATAACTTAATTAAACACTATTTTCCTTAATTTTTAACGAATGATTGGTAAGATAATATTTGAATATTACACATATAAATATTTGACTGAACAGAAATAATAGATTGAAGTCGATGCTGCTCATGCCAACAATTCGATTGTTATTATACCATGATCACACTTTCTATATTCACTTAACTTTACTTTTCCTCTTCTTTTGACTTGTTATAAATGAAGTTTGAGACCGGTAAAAAAAAACGTGGAGAAGTTGGGTATCGATCCCAATACCTCCCGCATGCTAAGCGGGCGCTCTACCATCTGAGCTACATCCCCGATATCACTTTACTTAATATTAAAACGATTATGTATTA
Source organism: Blastocrithidia nonstop (assembly GCA_028554745.1). NCBI lineage: Eukaryota > Euglenozoa > Kinetoplastea > Trypanosomatida > Trypanosomatidae > Blastocrithidia > Blastocrithidia nonstop. The sequence continues at coordinate 180,955 of JAQOTN010000045.1, forward strand.
ATGCTAAAATTACAGTACAAGGCGCGTAATACGCCACATGGCCAAGCACGGAAGCGGGCATGGAGAAACGGACGGGAAAGTAATAAGCAGGAAACATCATATGAACAGTACAAATTGTATAAATAAATATATAATATTGAGTAACTTAGAAACATGTAAGTTTGATTTACATTGAATTGAATAATAAATATACCAATTTAACTATTATCATTTTATTATGATTAGCGTTACATATTTAACATGTCAAAGATGACATCAAGTGCCCGATCATAATCTACACTTCCTGTGATACAGCACATTTGTGTTGGTGATGCATTATCGTGCTGCGTGCCTTTTGCAAGTAAGTGGGCAAATACATCTCACGAAGTAATGTTATTTAAATTGCCATTACTTTCTCCGATATTATTTACAGAATGATCGTTGCTATTACTTTCAATATCACTATTTTGTATCGGTGGCAGTAAGTTGTCTCATGGCAGCAGTGAGTCTGCCGCGTTTGGCTCATCACTGTTGTACACTTTCCGCAGAAATTAAATACCATGTGAGAGTAATGGTATTTGTTGCACTGCACAATGCACCGATGATTGTAATGACACATCTCAGTCCAGATACAGGACACCTTTCAACTTACCCAGCACCGCTGGGGCTAATGACTATGGTTGATGACATTCTTTACTGTACATCTCGTTCACGTGTACGTGATGATGCTTAGTCATATCTCACAACACTTTCTCGCTATTTTGTAGCAATGATGCGGCAATAGTCTACATATTATTATTAATACTACTATTATTATTATTTGTTGTCAGAAACGAAAGCGGTATATGAGAGGCTAATGGAATGTTTGATTTCAGTGTACCTAAAACAGAGCCTAATCCAACGTTAATAGAGCCTGGTACACCTACAGTAAGCAACAAGGCTTGATTGCTTTGACAAACACGTGCAGTGTTTATATTAACATTGCTGATAATGTTATTGTTGTTGTTGTTGGTATTTCATCTACAATTTTACTTTTCATAGTTGATCATGTCATAGTATAAATGTGGTTTACCTGACAACGTCAGTAACGGTCGTATGCCATCGGCCAACAAAAAGCGCTCACTGGCAGTCAAACGTATTTTACACCTTTTAGTAACACTATCAATGGTGTAATTGCTACTTGTCACAGATTAATTTGTAGATTGATTTCTTGAGAAGGCTATACTCAAGGCATGTAGGGCCAACGTCGTCTTACCAGACTGTGGTGGCCCTAAGATGAAAACAAAATCTCCACTCTCGCTGTTGGTTAACACAGCACCTCGTACTCACACCGCATCATACGCTGAGTAGAGTGCAGAGGTCAACGCTAATCAGAGGCTGTGTTGTAAATGTTAGACAGGATCATCGTCTTACTGATTACTCCACTAACGTTTATGCTATCTACTTGTACTATTTTATTTCAATCTATTTTTTTCTTCATTACTAGAGAAGTGTGCTGAATTGGTTACGTTTTGGCATGACGCAATGTCATCTGGTAATAGCTGATTAGCTTCACCAAACATACATCATGAACTGCGTTGAGCATTCATACCATAATACGGTGAGAGTGAAGCAAAGGGCACGTGTAGCAGTGGCACAACACCACGCCACGAGATTGATTTCCGCTTTAGCACCGATGCATAATACACATCGTGTGCCTCATACATGTATTACGGTAACTGGTCCTTGTAGGCCATCACTCGTCGCGTCAGATAACCGTCTTGTAGTGGTTGCCCAATTCACCTGGTCAGTGTACGAGGTGCGGCACATTGCTACTACATTTCATTATAATACTGGAAATTTTCTTGTTCATAGGTGTGAAAGGCCTCTTTAGCCAAGTAGCGAGCTCATTCTTCACTTTAAGTCTACACCGTACGAGGGTACTACAATTGCTGAGGTGGCCCTACGTAGACGGTTAACTCTGGACATACGAGTACTCTACGTTATGCACACTATTGTGTTTACTGTTTTTGATATTAATTCTGTGCATTGTGTACGTAAGAGTGAAGCTGATCTTTTTGTGTTGACATACAAAATGGGAAATGCTATAATTGTCATCATGCAGATAATTACTTGTGATTAGTGTGTATCGTCACGTCTATTGATCAGTTGGGCTGTTTTTGATGTACACGATTGCATTATTACGATGTTTATTTTCGCAAAAAGATGTCTGATTGTAATTGTTAATTGATTGTGTGATGCACGAGTAACGGTAAGTGCGTTATGCAGTGATAACTGCACGGCAGAAGCGACAATAGTGAATGAAACGAAGTATTACGTCATTTGCGGGCAGATGCCTAAGCAGAATGACGAATTGCTCGACGACGACTATACATTTCTGATAAACACGTAAAAATATATATATATTTTACTAGTATAATTTGACATAATAATAATCAAAGATGAAAAGTAATGCATAAACAAAAAAAAATTACATTTGCATGCAAAAAACAACAACACAAGATATAAACATGTACATATTATTTACCGAATAGTGTGTGTGTGTGTGTGTGTGTGTGTGTGTGTGTGTGTGTGTGTGTGTGTGTGTGTGTGTGTGTGTGTGTGTGTGCAGCATGTGTGTGTGTGTGCCATAATAATTGTATTCATTATAAGCTAAATTTGATACTTATCTGTGTTTATTTTTTACGTTAAAGGATAGTGTTAATGTCAACAAATTAATGTTTATCTTATTTGATTAGCAATATTAGTGTTTTTTTTGCTTCGCGCGTATATGACTATAATATTCAAACCATATAACAAAATTGAAAAGGAGAAAATAGTTTTAAGAAGGTCTGATGTAACTTCAAAGTACAGTCTGAGTGTACAACACAGACGTGTAAATGTGAAATTAATATAAACAAAAAAAAAGAAGAGAGAAGAGCAAGTGTTTGCGTTCTCATATATGTTTTCTTCTTTACTGTAAATATATGTATAAACTAGTTTGCTAGGCAATATGGTAAAACATTAAAGACAACAGACACAAAGACAAACACACAGAAACAAGAAGAATATAAAAAGATCAAATGTGTGAATATATAAATATTGATTTCAGAGTATAAAACAAAACACACAGACATATAAAACACAAACACACATTAATGTTCATTTTGTATGAAAGTGTTAATTTATTAAATTTTGTTTATTATGCCACATTTACACTGTGCATCTCGTTCATGGTACCATAACTATGATAGCGATTCAGCTGAACACGCAGCTTGTTGCGCTTCAACTCTCGCTCGCCTTCAGTCTTCTCTGATGTGGTAGCTTCCTCTCACATCACATACAACACTGCTGCAATCACAAGCAACACAATGGCAATCACGTTGTAATATCACGGCATCTCACTACTGTCGGCGTCTTGCACATTTCAGCTTGGTATAATCACCAACAACAGTGCCGTGAGTGGGGAGGAGAGTTGGGTGACCATCGAACACAGGGCGGCACTGTAGTGATTCAAATACGCTCCACCAATGTAGGTGAAGACAAACCCTAAACTGTACAAGAATCCAAATAGGAAATTAGTCTTAATGGTAAAGACGGAGTGAATGCCCTATACAAAGTTGCCTCAGGTATCTCGTACGTGTTTGCTGTTGCCTCACCACGGTAGTGCATCCGCGGGCAAGAGCATCAGTGTGAAGATGGTCTGCCAGCACGTGTCTCCTACCAACATCATCAACTTTACAATGGTGTCATCTCCTTGGTAGAATCGAATGACAAACTCACACGATGAGGTAATAATTCGTTTGCCATCATGCGACTGTACGTATTGGGTAGGAAGTATGCACATGGTGCTATTCTACCGCGGTGATGGGAGAGCAGGAGTTACAAAATTTGCATTATTATTACTTTTTTTATTTTAGTTGTTACTTTCAGCTATACCATCGGTGGCGATCAAGTTAAACTGAGATGACTGAAATGTAGAGCTAGATGTAAACGGTTATTCCGTAATCACTTCAACAGCTTCCGCCAAAGGCACCAGGTGTTATTTATAATTCCTGTAATTACTGCCGTTAATAGGAAAGGATGGCTGATGATAAAGATGATTATGCTGCTGATGAAGATCTTGGAGGTATGATTATTATTATTACTATAATTATTACTGTGGTGGTGTTGGTGGTGTAACTTCACGATGTGTCTTTACTGCATTGTTTGCAGTAATTACAGATAGGTCTTATTCATATTTAGCTCGTGCATTTACTTGGTTTGTCCTGTCATGGTTGATTTCATTTTTATCATTTTTGGTAGTGCTGCTCGACTTGTTTGCATTTTTACTGACTTCTCCATCATAATTTATGTCAACAACGGTAAGATTAACATCGTCCTTATTATTATCATTACTTATATTGTGCTTGTTGTTATTGTTTGCACTGTTGGGAGTGTTTTCAGTATCATCACCATGACGTTGAAGTAGTCAGTCAATAAATGCACTATCGTTGGTGTAGACGACCATGTACAGCTCTTGTCAAACATTCATGAGTACACGAAATGGAATGGAGGCAAAAAAGATAAACACCCACACCTTGTTACCATCTGTGTTGTGGTAGGTAACAAGTCCATACATGGAGGCAGCTAAGATGCCCCCGATGGTAAGCACAAAGACAATCACCATTGTCGTGTTACAGTACCGACGTGGATCATGTAAGATGTACTTGCACATCACCACCGCATAGAGTGGACACAGATTGGTGAAAAGTGCCTGAAGCACCTAAGAAGTGTACGAAGCCGCATATGTGGCCATTCAGCTATTAATCGTATCACAAAATCCTACCCCAATCAAGATTCATCAGCCATATCAGTGTGTGGCGAACCGTAAACTCGGTCGCTTTACAATCACATAGATCGTGAAGATAACAACAAAGATGATGGAGTATATGATGCCAGGCAGGGCAAACACGGTGTAGTTGCCTGGAGTGCCCGATGCTGGGAAACTCAGCAATCAAAAGTTCATCGTTAGAATCTGCATCGCATTACCACCACTAACTAATAAAATCAAGAACACAACTCAGATAATCTGGCGTCATGTCATGCGACGTAGCTTGTGAAGAAATTGTCGAAAGGAGTGCATGGCTCTATGGTAGACTGAACGATATGTTTGTGGTGTATTTGTGTTGACATACCAGCCAGGTGAGGTCTCACCAGTTTTATCATTTTTATTATTATCTGTGATGCTATTCTACGTTGCAAACATGATTGGAGCGACTACTTAACCTTGCACACGTTACTGTAAATGTTATTTGTTTGTACAAAAAATGAAAAGAAGAAATTGAATGAATGTCAAATTATAATATCAATAAATGAATTGAAAACAAATATGTTTGAGAGCAGCTATGTGAAAATACTTTAGACAAGAAAAATAAATTTAGCTTTGCTAATTTTATTTTACTGATTTGAATTGTAAATAAAATGTATTACTTATAATTAATGCTGAAAAATAACTTACACTTATAGTATAAACATAATAAAAAATTTATATTGTATACAATCTTTATCTTGTACTTCTTTTTTTTTCTTGTGTGTATATATAATAATTGTATAATGAAAATTATATAGATGTATATATATTATTGTTACTATTATTTTATGACTAAATAGAGGATTGCGTTTATTGGTGCTGATGTTGATGTCTTATCATCGTATAATTTAAAAGTAATATATATAGCAATAGCTAAAAAAATATGTTTATTTTATACTAAATGATAAACTTGACAAGGCTACTGATCAGCTTTAGACACACACAAAAATAATAACAAAAAAGGAACAAATGAAAAACGATTATTGTTAACAGTTTACTCCCTCATCACAAAAAAATATGAAAATATACATTTTTGTGCACTTACTACTCACATAAATTGGTCAAGTATGCATAACCTCAATAGAAAGAGAGTGTGCATAACAATTATGAAAATAACTGTTTAAAAGTGGCAAATGACAAATGGAAAAGACAAAAAAATAGTTGACATATGTAATAGTTGGACTAATAAATGTAATCAAAACAAACACGTAACTTACGCACACAAATATAAAAACACTGGAATTGAAAAAAATAACTGTAAGTTTGTAGTAATTATTACTCTTTTTTGTAAAAGAAAAGACAAAAGTCAAACTTCCAGCATTTATTCAAATATTAAAAAATATGAATAAATATGTGTGTATGAGTGCACGAGAGTATAGATAAAAAATAAGTGCACAACATTGTTTGAAGTATGCACAACATTTTTGTTTTATGTTTCATCATCGAACGTATGGTAGTTATTCATTGAGTTGTATAAATGTATTTACCAGCTACAAATTTAATAATCTATTGAATTATGAATAATATTAATATTTATTTCATCTCTACTATTAATAACAAAAGATTGACTATCACTTATATTATTATTATTATTATTATTATTATTATTACAATTGATTACCATTAATTACACATCGTCATTGTCATCATTTTTATTTTTACTGTTGTTGTTATTATCATCTGTGGTTTCCGAAATAACTACATATTCTACATTTGCATTGCATGAAAGAATGGTATGTGAGTTTGCATTATTGTGTGAAGATAACAAATGACCATTACGGCATAATGTAGAGGAAGTAGGAGAAACAGAAGGGTGCTACATAAATTCAACATCTGCCCCTGTTGTTGATCTTGATAAATTATTATTGTTATTATTGTTGTCATTATGACTGTATTGCTCTGGAATGAGACCAAGTAGCTGTAATTGTAAACGTCGCTCGCCTTACGCTTTCAAGTCCGCCGTGGCGGTGTCTCACTTTACGTAAATCATTGTACCAGCTACCAACATGACAATTGCTAAAACATTAGCATACCACGGTGCCACATCACCAGTTACGTTTCAGGACGGAAATACAATGAGCACCAGTGCGGTAATCGGAGCCGCAAGCTGACTCACCATTGAGCACAGTGTCACACTGTACTGGTTGAGGTAGGCGGCACCAATGTAAACCCATACAAAGCCCAAACTGTACAGACAACAGTACACAAAGTTGTGCTTGCAATGCAAGAGACATGAAAGTCCTTTACCCAAGTTAACTCAGGCCTCATCTACGCTACTGCTCCCACCAAACCACGGCAAGGCATCCATCGGTAGGAGCAACAGCGCAAAACACGATTGCAACGTTGTGTCTGCCGCTAGCATAACCAGCTTTACAATAGTATCCTCACCGTGACTGTGTACATGTTGGTGCAAAAAGGGAACATTCTACACACTCGAATCAGTACCTTGTAATTGCTATTGTTCTTCAATCTCTACTGCTTCTTCTTCTTCTCCGCATAATTCATTTTGTTATTGGTGTTGATGACCTTATACATTATTATTTACAACTCCAGGAACGTGTACATTGTGTGTTACCGTACTGTCTGACTGTAATATTGCTGTATCGTTATTTTATCTATCACGTGTACTTGTAATTTCAATGCGTCTTTGTGGCTTGCTGGTCTCTTTATTCTGTGCGGAGGTGTTTGTGTTAGCTTCTTGCTCCATTCACGCAATCAAATCAGGATCATGGGTGTAGCGAATCATGTACAGTGTCTGACCCACATTCATCAATACCGTGGGAGGTACAGAAAGGAAAAACAATAACGCCCATCATCGTCGATCTGCTCGGCTATCTTCATGTCAGCCCAAGGACGATAAAGTGGAAGTTTGTGATTGTTTACATGGATTGGTTGCACACGATGAAAAACTGGCAAGATCACTACAACTATCATTATAACTATTGCTATTACTACTATTTGTTCTTGTCACATTTTTATAATAATTGCATTTATTGTATTTGTCCATATTATTTACACCGGACGATGTAGATTGCCATTATCATGCTGTCCATGATGATGATGATGGAAGTAATTTGATGATTGCTCGTGTAAACACATTATCATTAATTATTGACGCCGGTTGAGGCGATGGCCTATCAAACATTTCCCAAATGGCAGCTAACAACACTCCACCAACAATGAGCATGAAACTCGAGGCAATTCACTTATTACGATAATTACGTGGATCTTTTAACATTCATTTGGTCAAGCATGCCGCATAGACTGGGACAAGAGCTAAGAATAACGCCTGTAATACCTATGAGGTATGAGAAGCGGCATACATGCAGAGAGCACTGTTTAACGTGTCCATGAGCGCAATGCCGACCAATCACAGTCAGCCTCGTACATGACGTGTGAACTTCAGACATGGACGTTTGATGAGTATATACACACAGAGTGTAAGACAGAAAAACGCGGAGAAAATAAACGCAGATACCGCAAAGGTAGTGTAGTTTCCTGGCACCTCGTCCTTTGGAAATTGGTGAAGTCAGAAGTTGAGCATAATGACTTGCATAATATTACCCGACATGAGTAGACAGACTAAAAACATAATTCATACTGCCTTGAACAGTTTAAGTTACTGCAACTTTGATACAAATTAGTACAAAGACCAGGTAGAACTGATAAGTTGTGATGGATTGTCATTGCATGACATTTCATGATTGTTTCTATTATTTGCATTGCTATAAGAATGATTATTACCATGTGTAGTACATGTATTCGTGGAAGTAAGATTAATATTATTATTGCTTGTAAATCTAATTTATTCAATAAGAGTAGCTTTGTTAGATGCTGCTGTTGCTGCATCTGCTGCTAATGCAGATGACGTTATAGTTGTAGCATCGGTGCGTTATGACAATGGTTACTGATTTGTATGGCATTAATGTGTTTTGTGTAAATGATGCGATGCAATGTTATCAATGAGCGTTTGCTACGCTTCGAATTTTACGCCATGAGTGTTACTAGAAGAGAACATTGATTTGCTTTTATAGAAAAATAAATAAATATAATGAAATAAACTACACTCAATTACTTGTAAATTATCTAACTCGATTACGTACAAACAGGTAAATTGATGCAGCTTTTTTACACTACTATTTGTGAGCTTAATAACAATAAAAAATACGTAAACATCATAAAGAGAAACGCATAGATGCTATTCTTTCGTCAACATTACAATAAAAATTTATAGTTAGCGTAGCTCATGCTTTGATTTTTATTTTCTGTTAATAAGTAATACAAAATATTTATTAATTAAACTGCAGGAATAAAAGCAACATAAATGGCATCAATAATTTTAAAAAAACCCAGAAGTATAATGTATGCACATATAGATTTAATTTGTTTTCCCAATATAAACGTGCGAAAAATATTAAATTGTATAGATTGTATTTACACATACGTACACACCTTCTTCTATATAAACATAAAATATATGTCACTGAATAGCAGGAATAAAATACAGATTGAAAAAATAGTTATTCTTTGTATAAGTAAGTTATGTGTATTGTTTTTCTTTAAAACACTAGTAATTTAAGTTATTTGAAAAAAAATATGTATGTATGAGTGCGTCTCAATTACACTTTACTGATAAAGTCAAAGTTGTGAGGTGGTCTATTCGCTGGTACGGTTACTCGAACATGTGGTTGCACAAATTACGCCTTGACTGCAAACTCACCCAGTGCCTTTTGCTCGGATGTCTTTTGATCTCAAAGCACATAGGCCAATGCACCAATAGACATGAGCACAATAGCAAACAGGCTTCACTGTCACGGTGTGTAATCTCCTGTAACGTTGAGAAACGGGAAAAGCAGTAGCACTAACGCGGTACACGGAGACGCAAGTTGAATCACTAACGCACATAATGTGACATTGATCTGATCAAGATAGGCAGCCCCCAAGTAGGTAAACACAAACCCTAAACAATACAGTAAACAAAAAATCAACGTGATTGGGTGCACCAGTAAATGATGCGTTTGACGATACAGATTATCTCAGGCCTCATGCAACGAGTTACTCCCACCAAACCACGGGAGTGTGTCAATAGGTAACAGCAGCAGTGTGCACAGTGCAAGCAGCGTTGTCTCAATCGCTAGCATGGCTAATTTTACTACCAGGTCATCTCCTTGTGCTACCGCGTAGCTTACATCAATCTACGCGTGTTACGTAGGATTAGTGAAGACGAACGATTACGTTTCTGCTCTTTATTGAACACGTGGCAGTGCTTTCTACGTTTAACTATGAAGATGGAATGAAATATCACTACAACTATCATCACTACCGCCATCATTTCTATTTTTATTATTACTATTATCAATATTATGTGTACTTTTGTTTATGTTAGAATGAGTAAATGTGCCATATTATCTGTTAACATTAGAAATACTGTTAATCTGTGCTACACGATCGCCAACAAAAAATACAATACTGTTATTGTTGTTGTTTTTAATGCTTGTGTTTGTATTTTTTCACGATTACACACGATAACGCTTACCCTGTAGACACGCAGACACACGCTGAATTGCATTCTTACTCGTCAAGTATCACTCCTAAAATAACGCGTCTTTAGTAAAGTTTAACATGTAATCTGTTTGTAGAATATTTTGTAATACCGATGGCAAAACAGCAGAGCAGTACAAGAGCGCCCAACACAGCTTACTCCACTCACTTTCACTTTCACTACTATAATGGCGTTATACATTGTCTTTATCTAACTTATAACTTGTGCCTTTGCTAGCAGTGTCACTATTCACATTATGGCGGTCATGTAGAAATGAGTATGAGGCAGCTACAAAGATGCCTGCAATCGTGCACGCAAAGGAAAAAATCACGGTGCAATTTCAGTATTAACGTGGGTCATGCAGTAGACTCTTCTGAAACAGAACCGTCATTAACGGAATGAGACTCGTAGAGAGCGCCTGAAGCACCTCTGAGACGTGTGAGGCGGCGTAGATGGTGAGACAGCTGTTTAGTGTATCTACAACACCTAATCAAAGAAGCAACTTTAGCCCACGCCTGTCTCACACAAAGCGTAAACTTGACTTGTACACTATCAAGTAAACGAGCAGTGTCAGATTGAAGAACATGGCAAAGATGCAACTGCTAATGGCAAATGTGGTGTAGTTGCCACGATTGCCGTGATAGGTAGGATAGGAGCGAAGTCAAAAATTGAGCATGATTACCTGCATCGCACTTCCAACAGAGACAATGACCACTAAAAAACACACTTTGAGTGCCTCAGTTAGTGAGAAAAAGCTTAATTACTTCTTGGCTACATTAACGAGAAGTGCAGGATGAGACAGGTACGAGATTGAGGATGAGAAGGGAGATTATAATCGCGATGTTTGTGCTGGTGTTGGCCACGATGACATGGGTTAGTCATGTAGACCATGGTGCATCAATAAATTTATATTGTCATCTGTATAATTACTACCAACACTACTTTCATTCACACTAGCATCACTACGATATTTATTTTGAAGTTGACCTAAGTAATGTGTTGGTGTGTCATGTTAGTTGTGTGGTTTTTCACTTTATGCAAACATTTCTTCATTCCTTACACTTGCAAAGTCGACAAGATGTCTATTGTGTTATGCAGCATCTTTTACATTATCTGTTTAACTTTATCCACGAAATTAGGTCGCGGTGGGTGTTGGTGTATGTGTAGCAAGTCGATCAAACCGCTAGCTCATGCGACGTTCATTTCGTCCTAATGGTGCTTGTCGTACGCGTATTAAATTGTATAGTCAATTTTGTATTTGTTAACGCAAGGAATGAGATTACTCTAAGTGTCTAAATTGATCATCATGTACTTCTTGTTCATCATCATAAATGTAGTTATTTCGATTGTGCAAGAAATGACTGCTACCGCGATAACTTGTGACATGAGAATACGTAACGTGACGTCATTATGGTCGTCAATTGCCAGCCTATCGATAAATCAATGCACTGTTGGCAACTTGATTGTGTAGATTATCATTCTATTGTCCTGTATTGTTATGTCTAATTTAGTTTGTTTATTGTGGTGATTATCATTAATCTCGATTATAATGGTGATGTATTTGTTTTTCATATTTCATTTATCTTCTACGTTCGCCAAATCGTTGTGGACTATTTGGGTGAGTATTGTAATAACGATTATGGTGCATTTTTGAATGTGGTGTGTACGAGAAGCGATCTAATTTATCAGGTTGTATATAGTAAATAAAGAGAGATAAGTGCTTTTTGTGGTCTACAAATGATATATATATATATTTATATTAATGACGGAAATAAGCAATAAAATAATATAGTGATGCAGATAAAGCTAAATTTATTATCTTTCGTAGCAAATTGTTTCAGTGTCAATCATGTATACATTTAGACAAATAAACAATTATAAATGTATGACAGCTACAAAAAATTCGAGAAGATGTAGAAATGTTTATTTATGTGTATATATTAATTACTTTAATAGTTGCTAGGAAAAGAATGTCTTGATATATAATATATAAAATGTTGTATATATAACTTATTTTTAAAAACAACAGGCTACATTATCTTATGCTTATTTATTATATTATGTGTACTTGTTGCTGTTAAATTATTGTTATTGAAAAAAAATGTGTGTTTTTCGTAATTAATGTATCTGTTAGAAAGTTTTTTTAATGCGGTACAGGTAACTCATCCATGCGCTTCAGTAAAGTAATAATTGCATGGGAGGCGCTTTTGGCCTCATCCTACGAGCCTACTCCGGCCAAATACTCATACTTTAATTTTTGTAACAGTAGCACCTACAAGGAGAATGGACCGTAGTTTTCGACAAACCCTTTCAGGGCACTCTCGAACAAGCCAGTTGCGTACAGGTAATCTCGTGCATCACCGTACATGCAGGCCATACTCAATAACAGTCATGAGGCCTGTGGGTTTTGTCGTTCATTCTACGCGAAAACACGACGATTTAACTTGAGTGCTCGCTCTAATGCCTCGCCTGTTTGCTGACGACACCTTTGTAACGGTAAAGTCATCTTATGGCCATCGGTGTTACCGTACAGGTAAGTAGATGGAACGCGAATCAGCTGAATAGGATTAAAAGTAAAGAGCTGTTGCGGTAGAAACACCGGTGCGTCATGGCGTGAGGTGCCCTGTCCACGTGGTGCGTTTAACAAAAACGTAGCATAACTTGCTTGTACACTTGCATAGGCCTGTACCTCAAACTCACGTGCGGTAATCGCCTCCTCAGACAAGTCCATAATGCCATCCGCGTCGGTGCTGGTGTTGCATGGCTAGGCGTAAAACTTACTGGCACTCTGGTAAAGCTCAAACACTCGACTATCCATGACCTACAGGGCGCTACCACTATTTCAGTCAAAGATTCGTGCGGCTATCTCTGCCTGGGCACACATAAATAACCCAAGTTAGGCTTCATAATCGCGTCCGCGTATTAATGTTATCAGTGATGACGGTCCTTCATTGGCGGTCATCTTGAACGCCATCTCTGCCGCATCATCGATCAAGGTCTGTGCCATAAATAAATTGCCCGTAGAGGCCATAATGAGAAGTGATTTAAGTAGTAAAAGTTTGGGCACACTTCAGCGAAATTGTGGGTGCTTTGTCCCATGCGCTGCGTGTACTTTCTTACATAATCGAATTAATTCATCCATACGATCTAGCACCATGGCAAGTGTGAGTACATTGTTATTTTTATGTTTATTGCCAATAGCATCGTCGTGTTGTTTTGACTATTGTTGTTGCTATTGCTACGTTAACTGTATTTCATCAATGACTAAACTTCACTCGTTTTCTACGTTTGTTGTGTTATCACTATTAGTTTTTGAATTGTTTGTAGTGGAAGTTTATTTCTGTTTATTGCCAGACTTGACATTTTTAATTGCCTTGGAACTCTGAGAGTTAAATGGACGTTGTCAGAGCGCACAGAACACTTTCACAAAGTGTGCGACAATCACACAAGAGGTGTCAATCTGATTGACATCACCTTTGTCTCATAATGAATTATACAGTAATAAACGGCCTGCTTGGCGTAAGATGGTCTTGTGCACATGAATGTGATGTGTGTAGGCTGGACGAGGTAAATGGGCATTACCATTCATGAGTTCAAACCGCATCGCATAGAGTGGACGTAGTGCGTTTACCACACCCACATTAGCTCCAGCAGCTCCTCCGTTGATGTTTTCGTAAATGTCAATTACGCGATCAAGTAAGATAAGCGCCTTTTCACGTCGTTGCAAATGTAATGCTCGCTACGTGGGTGTTACTAACGGACTACTTTCTACACTTTATGTAGAACTATTACTATTACTACAATTACTATAATCGGTTGTACTTCATCGTTTACTTAAAGTCTTACCTCTGCTGCTCTCTGTGTTGGTGACAGAGATGCTACTTGACATAAACGGATCGGTAAGATCAATCGCATCTTTCAATTACGGTATACTGGTCTAGGTAATGTGCGAACGTGGACGAAAACGTGGGAAGTAGAAGGCCAAGTCCATTGCCCACACAAAGTTGCGAGGTGCACAGGTGATGTTGACATTTGTCAACGCACGCACACACTTGCAAAACATTATTAATTATTTTCCACTGAATACTATCAAATTTTGTGATTGCTGTCGCTGCAGAAAAAATTAAAACGATTATAACTATCAACTCGTTATGTTTACAGCAAAGTGGTTATTACTGTAGAATGGTATAATAATTGTGTATACACTGAGTGTATTTGTAGCGTAGAAACAGGGAAAAAAAATATATGTATTAAATGAATGAAGAACAGTGCATACAAGTAAAATTAACATTATTTAGGCAGACAAAATGCAACTTGACACATATGCTTGTGTGAAAAGTAAATTGTTACACTACTTATACTAATCATTTTACACATATTAGACAAAAAAGCTGTTTTATTTTACCTAATTATCGATAATTTACTTAGAAAGAATTACTAATTTGATGCTTTATGCTGTACATATATAAAATAATAACATTTTTGTAAAAAAAAATGAAGTAATGTAATAACATATTGAAATTACAAATATATTATATAATTTGTCCTTATAATATTAATTTCGTTAATTAGTAAATCGTAGTTCAATCTTCTCATTGATTGCACTCATTGCAAGTGCGGCACTATTGTTAATTTTATTAGCCCTATCATTATACGCACGTTTGCCATTTTTAGGCAATGTGGCTAACTGACCACGTCGTATTAACTCTACACGATCTCAGAACAATTGCTCATCACGGCTCGTCTCGTGGGCATATTCACGTAACACGGCTAGTGTATCAATTTCGTTATTGCTATTTGACTATTTTATGTTTGCTGGTGTAATATGGCTTTGATTGTTCTAGTTGTGCATACTTGCATGTGTAGGTCCTACAGCGTTATGACCTCGTTCAAGATGAATGAGTGTAGGAGTGTAGTGAGGATGAAGTGAGGCAATGGGAATATTCTGCAGTTTGGTATCCTCTTCACTCAGTACACTTACCCCACCATTACGAATGGTTTGATTTACATTATTATTAGTAGTAGTATTACTGCTATTATTGCTATTCTTGGCTTTATCATGAGCGAGAAGTCAGTTATTGGCATTGTGTTTGCCAAATCGTACTGCCTGCATTCACGGTGTTGCCAATTATTCTTTCAGTGCATCGAACGGACGTGGGTACATGGTCGTGCTATCGTGTTCATACCATGCATTTAGTCTACCTTAGGATAGTAATTGATTGTTATCGCGTAAGCTACGGAAATGTGCTTGTTATTTGCTACGTTGTATTTGTCGAATAGCTTGTCAAATTGCTAATTGAATACTCTCTGCTAATTTTTCGTAGTTAATCGATTTGTGATAAACAGGTGTGTTGTCGAGTTGACTCTTATCACTCTTATTAATGTTATTGCTTGATTAGGATGCACTTTGCTGTGATTGTGAGTCTTTATCACTACAATTATCAACAGAATAACTGATGTTATCACTAATTTATTTTTTAGTAAGTTTATACAATATTGCACTTTTTGTCGTGTCTACCTACTTTATACTTAGCACAGTGCCATACGCCGAACAAATCACCTAAATCCCGTTACAACAACCAGTAAATGTGCGTCGAATCAATTGTCGGTGTGCCGCCTACAGTGCGAGGCGATGACGTATTGTACCAATCAAGCTATTAGTACAACGAAATGACATATCACCCTTTATAATAATTTATTGTTGTGTAAAAGTAGCTGATGAAATTTTAATGGAAAATTAATAAAATTAATTTTTCTTATTAATAATATAAATTGTAGTGTTTGTTGAAAAGACTGAATATCTTAGTTTTAAGAGTGTGAAAAAGTGGAAAAATTGAAACATGTGTTTCTAATTATAAAAAAAAAATAATGGCGTGTTAATACACATACTTTTTATGTGCCAAGTTTATTATGACTAAACATGCAATATAATTAATTATAAGACATTATGTTAGTATTATTGTTTCACCTTAAGTTTTATTCGATTACATTACAAACATATATTTGTTAACGTGTTGATGTTAGTAAACCAAAAATAATAAATCACGTTTTGATGCCATCGATGCAGAATCAAGAAAAAAAAGATTGCTTAGGATAATAGCAAAATACTCTCTTATATATTTATATATAAGTATGTGTGCTTGTTTGTTTGTTTTCTTGTAATATATATTAATATATATATATGTATGTTCCGACATTCTATTTGCCATCAGACACAGCATTATTTTATAAAACAATAACTATAAAACAAAAGAAGGACATAATGTAGTTGCCGTATGCATCAAAGGCAAATGAAGTAAACACTTCTTGTGTATAAAATATTCAATCAAATGATGAAAGGTGCATATTACACATCAAATATGTTGTTTATGGTAAATAAAAAAAACAGATATGTATTTCACTTTTTGAAGATATATCATAAATAGGCTGTTACTTCTAATGTGTACCGGCACAGCAATTATAGTTTATGAACTCACACGCGAGCAAGAAAAATAAATTTGTCAAAAATAAAAGCTTTAGCTACTGCGATGCCAGCTATCTTCTATTTCTTAATTTAATTGAATTCAATTAGCAAAGCCATACATTTCTTTTCAACTCAGTACTTGTCAGATCATAACTCATTACTCATGTTTTGCAACATTACAAAATATACATGTTATTTGTGGATATTGATGCAATAAGAATTAGTTCATTTGCAGGATGTGAATTTAAGGAAATACTTTTTGATAATGTACACACGCGAAAGAAAAAAGAAAATTAAAATAAAATTTGTTACAAAAAATTAGTGGAATCTAAATTGTTGGTAAGTAGAGTTGTTCATTTTACGGTGCTTTTGATCATAACAAAGGCATAAAAAACAAGTAATAAACTATTTGAAATTGAAGTAAAAATGAAGATAATATAACACACAAAACCATTTACTCCAAATGTTACTTCCATCAAAAAAATGTTATTTATTAACTTACTTATGATCAAGTTAAATTGATTATATAATAAACATTTTTAATTACAAGTTTATCGATTTGTTTACTTTATTTTGTTAACGTCTTCTTGACTTGCTAATGAAGGCCGTAATGTTCGCTTCACCAGTATATCACCCGCCTCACGAGGTGTAACTTTGTGATTTCATACATCTAGTGCCATCCTCTCTATCTCATTTTTGGCCATCCGCTTTGCCTTGGTCAGCAGTTCCATTTCGTAATAATTGACAAAGTGCTTTGCCGACTGTCCACGTCGAAGTTTCTCGATTTGGCCGCTCTCATTTCGTTTGTTTCACATCTGTGTGATAATGTTTCATGCTTCTTCAATATTTACCTTATCCTGTGAAGAAACTGCTATTACTGGCTTTTGAAAGCCTTGTTCTAACTAGGTGTACATTACCGCACTGGCATACGCTGCTCGTGTTTGCTGGGCCAGCAATTTACGATTGCCATCATTCTTTGTGACAATAATGACATCCGAGACTTATACAATACCTTTCTTTATTCCTTGTAGCTCATCTCCGCTGGCCGGCGGAACGAGTAACACCATCATATCCGTAATATCCTTACACTGCGTCTCACTCTGTCCTACACCTACGGTTTCAATAAAGATGACATCAAAGTTGGCGGCCTCAAACAACTCCATCACTTCCCAGGCTCGAGCGGTAACTCCACCTAGGTGTCCGCCCGACGGTGATGGACGAATGTACGCGTTAAGGTGTTAAGATAACTTGGGCATTCGTGTTTTGTCTCCTAAAATGCTACCTTTTGTAATCGTCGAGGTAGGATCTACCGCTAGCACACCAACTTTTAAGTTGAGCTTTTCACACAGGTAGTAACCCAACACCTCAAGCAGACTTGACTTGCCGGCACCTGGGCTACCCGAAAATGCGATGCGTGGGATCATCTTTACCTTATCGTGAGCGTGAACGTCACGTAATAAGTTGCTAAGTTGAATGGCATGGGATGGGTTAGTGCTTTCGGCCAAGGTAATCGCCTTTGCCAGGGCTCGACGCTGACCATTGACAAGGTCAGGCACAGATATGTTAGTGCCTACCTTCATGCACTTTACGTAGTTCATATTTGCAAATCTAGAGAAAAAGTAATATAGTAATACTACTTACTATGAATGATAAAAAAATTAGCAATTCTTCAACTACTATTACTATATTATGGTAACAACTATAGACAAAAGGTGTGTAAAAAAAAGTAAATATGAAAATAATTTGTTTTATACGTATAGTATGTAATCTTACAAACATATGCGTAAACACTACAATCAGCCCTTCACATCGCACTACTCAATTTATTGTATAGTGTAGAATGTAATAAATGATATGTTAAATATAATTAATAGATTATAAAATATTTTATCTTATATTGTTACTTGAAAAGAAACAATTAATCAACCACATTTAATTATTATCATAGTAAGATACACTTTATTTTTCATCATTTGACCGTTATATATTTTTCGCCATCGTTTCACCATTATTGAAAAACAAAACAAATCGAAACAAAGGGTAAATTTGCCAATCTTTCTCAGTCATTACAGGTTTTTGCTTAGTTATTGCATTCCCATCTGGAGAAAATAATATTATTACGAAAAATACATTTGGCATTGAATATTATTGTTTATATTTATTTTTTTTTATTCTTTATCTGGTTAATAGTATTGATAGACATACTCACCACTTGTGCTAATCTTAGCGACTTTGCCCTCCGTTGAAGCCTGCACTTGTACAATAGTGCGTCGTCCTTTGCCCTACACTGGAGTAAACGTCGTTAACGTGCCAGTAATCTGCTACCCTGACATCACTGGAAGTGGTTCACGCAGTGGCACACTCACCTCAGTCCACGCGTTCTCACCGCCAGGCTTAATTCCAATGACAAAGTTGTTGCCAGGCTAAACATGGTTGGTAAACGTGGCATCAATGTAGAAAGTCAAATAATGTATGGTGGCAGTACGAGTTGCGGTAAGTGTAAAGGATGCCTCAAAGCCAACTTGTGCCACTTGACACGGAATAAGCTCTAGCGCTACTGGGTTGTCATGTACAATGCCATTTTTATTGCTACTGCCATTCGAGACTGCTGTCATTGTGTTGCTTGCATTTGCGTATTATTCACACTCTTGAGGCGTTAACCCATGTAGCTGATCTATTTACACGGTGTGAACTCTGCACGTGTTCGTGACAATGTGCGAGGACGGAATAGAACACATTTCAACCTACCGATTTACCAATTCTTTCATTGGGTCCATGGTGAACCCGTAAACGTTGCTCCAGAAATCTTACGTGTCTAACCGAAACCCATAATCACTCACCCCAGCCACATGAAGCGAACTCTTATTAGGACAAATTTGCCCACGTGACGCTAGCAAGTGATCTCGTGCATACAGCACATCCGCCAGCAGTGGCTCATTGAGCAGCAACGCTCCCATCCACTCACACAGGATGACATCAAACTTTTGAACTGGAAGTAGGTGAAGCACCTCACGAAGTCTGCCATGCAAAAAGGTAATGTTGCACAGTTTGTTATCCTTAGCCACTTGAGCTGCAGCATCGACAATAGCAGAGGAATCGACTGCTACAACATGTGAGGCTAGATGACGTGCGGCTAACATGGCATACAATCCCATGCCACAGCCTAAATGAAGTACATTCTTGCCATGCACACTTCGTAGAACAGCTTCATAGGCACGAAGACGAATTTTATCATGAATTACATTAACATTATTTGAGATGCGTGCACAGGTGTCACCGTACAGACTCTTTGAGGTGGCACCCTTTTCTACCTATGTCGCCAACAAACTCTCTTTGCAGATTACCTTTCTCATTTTATGAGGCATCGGGTGCAGCTTTTTGTTAGTCTTGTTACGACTACGAGTATTGTTACCGATATGAATAGTATTACTGTTGTTTATAGTGCTAAGATTTTTTTGCTTCTGATCTTTATATTGGTGTTGTTGTTGTTGTTGTTGATGTACCTAACTATTTTTCTTCTTCTTATTATTATTATTATTTTTTGATTTTACCTGCTTGATTTCTAGTTTATCAGATAATTGTTATTGATGTTGTTGCTATTATTGTTGTTGTTATTAGTACAAAACTTGTGTTTGTTTATCTTTATCAGCACTCATCTAAACAACTTTGTGAAAAAAACTATTCCTGTCTCTAAATTCACGGACGGCGCAGTTATTAATAAGAAAAAACGGCACTGACTAAATGAAGTTTGTTAATATGTTTATGTGTATGTGAATGTATGTATAAGTGTGCAAACCTTTGTAATTAGCGTATAGTAATTGAAATATTATGTATTATTATACTTTAAGTAATAAATTTATACTAAAATAATTGATCAAATAACTGTTTAAAGTCTTATCAAAAAGAAAAATAATTAATTACAGAAACATTAATAAATGGTAACTACATGTTTTATAATAACAAATATGTTAATTATATATATACATGCAGGTATATAACGGCAGTAAAATAGTGAATCTCAAGAATGTACCTAAGATACACAAACAAACGAATAATGAATTAGTAGTCATAACTATTAATAGACTGACTAATACTATCACAAAATTAATATTTTACAAGATTATTTTATCTGCTTACGTCTTGGCAATATTATCGAAGAAGGCACGAAGCCCACGAAAACACTCACCAAATGTACTTGTAACGTGTAAAGATGGCTGCAGTCATGTTGCTAACTTACGTTGCAGTGTAATTCGCTCTCCGTAACGGCAGTCTACTAACACAATGGCTGCATAGTCATTGATATGACGAATACAACGACCAATACACTGATTGACCACACGCATACACAAGTCATTGTACAGATTTCATTCTGCTTGTGTAGTAAAGACGGACTTTGTCGTTAATGCAAGAGATGGCATTGGATGTGGTAATGCTAAATTCTGAATGGTATTTATATCTTGTTTCAATTGCTTTTGTGCGAGATGCTTGAGGTGCAATTGAAGTTAAACATCTTGTGCATTTGCAAATGGTAGGCCAATGACAAGTACAGCACGTGCCAAGTCATCAGCAAAGTTAATACCCTCTGACAATTTACCTCCCATCACTGTAAACAGGAAGGCACCACGTGTTGCGTGTGCTATCTTTTGTTTATCGTTATCATTACAATTATCACTATGATTAGTAATACAAACACTTTTATCGTCAAGACAGTCTATTTACGATGCTACATTGTAAATTCAGCGTTTATACTACACTAACATATTTGTCAACACATCAGTGCTTTACTTTGTGCTGTGCGTTAGACTACTAGATTGACAATGATTACTGATGCTTATTTGTGTACCTGAAAGCATTCTGTTAGTAAACTGATTTTGATTATTCTTGACCACATGTGTTGCCATGAACGTGTAAACGCTAAATATACGTTTTACTTCGTTAATTTCGTCGTAGAATTTGGTTGATTGTAAATATTTTACAAATCGTGCTTACATTTCGTGACTTGTAAAGAAGCAAATCACACCTGCATGTGGCAGCACTCGTGCAAAATTGAGCAGTGTCATCGCGAGTTCCTTGAATAAAGCACATGTCGATGATGATGATACTGATGATGATGGTGATGATTATGTAGAATTCAATTCTTTTGCTACTGACTGATGGCTAAAGCAGAGTTTTGTGTTCGACGGGCCAGTTGATAGGGTGTACACCACCACCGAGGATGAGGGCACAATATGACCTTCTTTTATTAAATACACATAATCTAGTGCTACCTCATCATCATTATTATTATTAATATGGGTTCTTGCCTGTACACTGACATTATGTGCAGATGATTGAATAGGAGATATTAGTAATTGACATTACCTTTGCTGAGTTGTTGGCAAAGCATTTCACTAAAGTTATGGCAATAACGAACTCACCGTAAGCAGTAATGGCTACATGGTACCTCCAGCCAATATAGTGGCAGAAGCTTGATGAATTAATGAAGCCAGTGTATGCTGACCTGGTTCAAGCTGTATAAGTTTTACACCAACACTACTTAATGCACTAGTTTGAGTAGTGTTAGTTTAGACCAACACTCGTGTAGATGAATTTGACTTGTACAGTCACCGTAAAAAGTGTACAAACTGCTGAAGTGCACGTGACACATTCTGTACGTGTCAACTAACCAGTGCATTAATATTTACATTTTCACTTTTATCGTAATTGTTACTACTTGTATCACAACTACACATATTGATATACTCCTGTCAGTTGTCATGATGTAGAGTACATAACTCACGTATTAACAATTAGGACTAAGTATAACTACTACAAAGATTATTATTATTTTTAGCAAATTTATTTTATGATGACGATGAAACTGTGCCATGTACCACGTACTACTTTGTCACACCTTTTGTTTTTAATTTTTTACGCTCATTCAGTCTTTGTAGCGCATTTCGCTCTCGTTCTTTCAGGTTATAATTTATTAAATGATCAAACTACTTATGTAACACTGAACCGACAAATCCACGTAGCTTGCTCAAGAGCATTGATTTGCTCAGAAATGATAAAAACGGATACACGTCAATGTAGTCAATTTTTGCATCGAATAATCAATTGTTAAACTAGAAAACGTGTACATTACTTTTATTGCAGTGTGAAGTTTACTGAGTGTGCTGCCTTTGTGATTATAATGATGATGATGATGATGATAGTGACGGTGTTTCATTGTGTTTTGCAAATTGTAGCAACTTGTCTATCAATGCTAACATTTCTCGAATGCGTTGTTTGTTTCTGCTCAGGAGTTTCCTCTGGTACACGCGTTCGTACTTGTGCAGCACAGTGTGCACCAGCATTAAATGTAATGTTGTGATTTGAGATGTACTAACACTTCGACAGTAATCGGCAATGTTATGGGCTTCATCAATCACAACCACATCACCGTGCAATGACGCAGGAGCGTTGACGGCGTGCTACTCGATGAGTGCATCTTACTCATTTATAATTTGTCCACTTCTATTATAACAATTATTATATTTATCTTTGTTATTATTTGTAGTAGTATTACTACAATGATGATGATAAGAATACCGTGATGGCCTATGAAAGTGATGGCGTTGCACATTGTAGCCTTCGTACATTGTTTCGCTTGTTTTACTGTTTTCTCGTAACGATTGTGTAAGTGTTTCCGTTTACAATTCTAAAGTTGTTTGCAAAGAACGCATTTCACTTACAGAGATAGGATTTGTACTGCATCCGCCTAGCAATCGCTCTCGCTGCTCTTCATCTACTAAATAGCTATACGGAATGAAAACCACATCGGCACCTCGAATCAACACCTGTGTTGCTAAATACGGACACGCTCGCAGCTCTTGTCCTAACTTGATCATCTACTGCATAGAAATAAACTGACCTTTACGGTGTTGTCTACGCACATATTACACCAGCGCACGAATTCGATGAAGTGCACAAAACTCACAACCTTTTGGGAGTGTGTGTGTATTGTTATGAGCCTATTGCCAAAATACACTGCCACTATCTTCGACATCTTATAATGGTGAAAATATGTTCTGTGCATTTTGTAGTTGTTATTATTATTGTAATTGTGTATTTTGTGCACTTGCGTAGTTTCTTTTAGCATCCTTATTTATGTTCATGTCACTTTTTGGTTTCAGATTATTACATGTTGATTGATTAGTGCACGATAATGGTGGTATTATTACTTTTGCTGCTGCTGTTTGTGCAGTGCAAGAAGATAATGAAGAAGGTGATGGTTGATACGTTGACTTGATGATGTTTTTTGGTGAATGTTCAGTATTTTGTACATGTCGAGCACGACGGCCTTCAGGACTTCGCTCATACTTCATGGCTTCTGTGCATAACTCATTGAGTAGTGTACTATTATTATTAGCTGCTCGCTGACGTATTGCAGCATTAATACACAAGTGTTGTCGTCCTGCAACATGAATGGCGTTTAAGTAATGAACATCAGCCGTGCTACGTGTAGTAGATTGTGTTTACTTTACTCTATTTACCTTTACTTGATCAATATTTTCATCCTTATTTAGTACACAATTGTTATCATTATCAACATCATCATTATTATTGCAACACCTAAACCCATGCTTACTTTCATCAATGCGTTATTTACTTTGTTTTCTCCGCATAATGTGTTGTTTTGCAAAATCGGTAATTTGTAAATCGTGAAAAAGTTGCTCGAGCTGCGTGTGTGTACGACTTGCAAAGTACACTTTTGGTTTACGCAATGCAACTAATCGAGAAAGCGACAAATCATCATCTAGATCAGCATCACTTCGACTTTCATACTCTTCTTCTTACTATTGCAAATTTATTTCATCATAACGCAAAGTATTGAATGTATCTAGTTAATGTTGTTATGATAGACTTGTTAAATTACCTTTGCATGTATGTTAATGCAAAAGTTCACGCTAGTCACATTCGCTATCAGAACTTGAGTATTCTGTCTACGATGAAGACGAAATGGACCTTGTCAACACAGAATGAGTGCTTTGCATTTTATCAGATCATACTTACTTTTGCTCGGTTTACACATTTTGCTCACTATCACCATCATCACATTCACGATCTTGCGCAATTAGAAAATCATCAACATTATTATCATTATTATGTTTGTTATCGTTGTCATGACTCTATTTATCAATATGTTAATAATATATAGTTTGCTTTTGTTGTTGTATTCTGTTTTGTTTGCGCTTACACTATGCTAGTTGAGCTCGTTTGCGCTTTCGTATTTGTCGTCGCATTTCGCGCTTTTCCCGCTCTGCCTTTTAGCGCTATCGCTATCTCATGATTGCTTCTTACAAAGTCATTTAACGGTGCGTAGTCGTACTTGCTGCAATAGGTTTTACTAACAGCAAATTTTATTTTTACATTTTACTCTTTGTATTGTCAATTTCTATACATTTTCTGTTACAACTGTACTAATTGCTACCATCACTAGCAATGTTATCTATGACATTTCTATGCAAACTTTGACTCTATGGGCCGTAGAGCTAGAAAAAATAAGAAAGTACACTGTTAAGCAAGATCTGTGACTTGCCAGTACCAGTAGGAGATTACAATACTGCAACTTTCCACTTTGGTTTTCTTGACAAGTTTAAATCTTTGTTCTGCGTTAACTTTTAACTTTTTGGATTGCTACCTTGATTATAGTGTTACTAATTTTATAACTACAAAAAGGATCTCAGCTAATTTACTGCGTGCTCCTGCAACGGGTACGGTGAATATGGAAATGGTATATTATACTTATCGATAACAGGCATATGTGCGCAAAAGAAAATATCTAATTTTTTAAAATATATATTTTTGATGTATGTGTATTTGTTACTGATTAAAGTGCAAAAAAAAAACAATGCAAAAAACTTATCTAGTAGAAGTACAATTATTGACGCTATACTGTTTAATAAAATTGCTACAATCATCATTCTTAATGCTTTATCAATAATTAACGTTTTATCATTATTGAATACGGTTTTTGTTTTATACGAAGAAAAAATAATTTATGTTCTGCTTACAGACATAGTTTTATGTTTATTATCATGTGTAGTTTCACACATTCTTGGCAAAGTTGGTGAATTTAACTTATATTAACTAATTAATTAAAGGCATTTTAAACATTATAATGATAGAAAAGTATATTAATTAATTATATACTGTATTAATTTTTTTCCATATAAAATATTTACAGCTTCTTTAGAGTAGAACATAATTTTTATTTTTTGAAAGATAGTTTACGTTACTACATTTACTACTTTTTGTTACGTTTTCGTGGTTGCTGCTTGACTGCATCAGTGCGCTTCGTTGCCTTTGCCTTATCTGGTTGTATTTCTTGCCCCGACTCAAGTGTTTCAATAATAGTTTCGCGCTCACGCTTTGATTTTTCGTGCTTCTTTTCTTGCAACTCCTCTGCGTTCATCAACTGTCGTGCAGACTTTGCAGCTGTTTTATATGTCGCACCATATTCATGACGTACTTTTTACAATTGCTGACCAAGTTTACTTCTAAAATCTATATTATGCACATCTGCATCGGTTACTCCTTTAGGCATCATAAAAGTTGACTTTTATTGATGTTTGTTTGCGCTACACTATACTGGTACAGCTAGCACAGGTGTCTGTACTGCTCCAATCAAGTTGTTATCATCGTCAAGAATTCAGTAATGTGATTGGCATGAAGAATTAGTATCGCTACTACTGATAGCACTATTGTCATCACCACCACCAACACGATTAGGATGTTAACCAAACTTACTACAATCACGCAAATGTTACAATGCTCACGTCCTGGTGTGACAACTTTTATCGCTATCATACGTCACGGTCAGCTAATTATTTGCTACCTGACAATTATTATAGCTGTGAGGAGCATCACCGTTAACAAACACGACTAACTTCATCTTTGCGAGGTAATTAATAAAATAGTTATTCTGTACAACAAATTAATTAAAGTGATATTCAACGTTTTTTTATATATGTATATTCGTGTGTCTACTAGGAACATGTAAAATTAAATACAAGTTGATAAATTTGAATAAATAAAGTCGACATATTTTTTTTAAATATTGACAATTAGTTGTAAACCAATCTTATAGGAATTTATGCATACGTAAGAGACACGTTCACGAATGGCAGTAAAATTTACTCAATAGTTGGTACATAAACTTATTTTTTTTAATAATTAAAAAGTAATTACAATGAAAAAATTAACAATTTATATTCACATAGATATTTAGAGTAATAGTAATAAATTTTAAATATTAGTAATATTAGGAGTGACAATTATTTTGTTTATAATAATAATTTCGTGTGAAAATTGATTTAAAAAAAGGTAATTTTATTGAATATAATAATAATAGTAATAATAAAAAAGTAATAATTTCTTTCATATCACCACGAACAATGACTTCCTGTTGCAATTATTCTTACAGAACGAAATATATGATATTAATGCTAATAACAATTTTACTGTATGCTATCGTTTTCAGCAAAACAATAATTTAACTTTGCATACTTTCTGTACAATATTGTACTCAAGTAAATTGGATAAAACAGATAACAAATTTAACGAATGTTATATTTTTTATTTACAAAATGAAATAAGAAAGAAGAAAAGAATGCTAATAAATAATACGTTCATATGTTGCGTTGCAACACTCGTTCCTCGTGCAAATAAAACATTATAAATTAGCTAAGTTTTACTCTCAAATTTTTAGATACAAAAAAAAAAATTTATCTAAATGTGTTCATTGTAATGTAACTCTTTCATGCATCATCTATAAACTAATTTATCTGAAGATTTTCAGTGTATAGAACATTGCACAAAAATATAAAAAAAATAAAATAACTTTTTATTAACAGCGCCAAACTAGGCAAAGTAAGAACCGACATAAAGAAAAATTAGACTCGTTATTTTAAAATCAGCTCAATTTTTTGCAATGGACAATAAATAAATAAATATATATATATATATATATATATATATATATATATATGTATTTGCCATAACAAATTAATCACTTGAAATAATTATATTGATATAAAATTTATACAAGTTTTTCTTCTTATAAAAAAAAAATTTGTTATACTAAAATTAAAGCAAATACACATTTTGATTTTACAATGCGCCTTACGCCATCATACCATAATCGTTATACCCGTCTTCACCACGAGTGTAGAAGAGATCCTGGCGTGGTTCGTTTAGTGTCGCGCCACATTGTGCACGTTCTACCAAATCTGGATTGGCAATTGCCTTCACACCAAAGCAAATAGCATCCGCTTTATTTTCCTACACTGTTTTTTCAGCCTCAGCAATGTCAAAGCCCATGCCAGAGAAGAGTACACCCTTGTACGCCTTACGTGCCCATGCATCTGCACCGGTGGCGTCGCTGAAAAAGTCACCACGAAGTACATCCAAAAAGGCAATATTACGACTGTTTAGGTGAGTACAAATGTACTATGTCAACTCACATGGGTTCTCATCGCTCTGATCGTTAAATCCATTTAATGGTGAAATGCGCAGACCAACACGATCTGCCCCAATCGCCTCCACCACCGCATCCACCACCTCAAACAAGAAGCGACACCGATTCTCAAGAGATCCACCGTAGCAGTCCGTTCGTTTATTTGACGACGTTTTCAAAAACTGATCAATCAAATAGCCATTTGCACCATGAATCTCAACTCCGTCAAAGCCTGCAAGAAGTGCATTCTTAGCCGCAGTGGCATACAACTGAACATGTTGTTTGATTTCACTCTCTGTCAGAGCGTGTACTGAATGTGGGTAAGGTTGCTTTTTACCATCACGAGCAAAATTTGCAGGACACTGATGATGTTTAATTCCTTCCTCACTGGCACTGCATACTTTTAGACCGGGTAGCAAGTTAGACGGCACGGTAGAACGTCCTCCATGGTGAATTTGACAAAAGATGATGCCACCCTTTGCATGCACCGCATCAGTAACATTACGCCAACCTTCAATCTGCTTTTCACCATAAATGCCACCTTCATACGCAAAGGTAGAGTAGCCATCACGAATTTGAGTGGCTTCGGTTAAAATCAGACCCATGGAGGCACGATCAGAGTAGTACTTCACCATTGCCTGTGTTGGCACATGATTTTCATCTGCTCTGCACCGAGTCAACGCGGCCATGATGAAGCGATTACGAATAGTGTACCGACCGACTTTAAGTGGTTGCAACAGTGCTGTGATGGGCATAATATATTTATTTTTTTAAATTAATATTTTATAATTAATAATGATTATTCTATTTTGTGATATAGAAAAATGTTGTTTTTTCTTTTTAGATAAATGCCAAAAACTGTGTGTAATGCTATACTTCAAGAATGTAATAATGTAGCTAGTATAACGTAGATAAAAAAGGAATACACAAAAATATTTATTATTAATAGAGTGATTATAAAAAATATTAAATATCATTGGTGCAAAACAACGATATCAGCAAACATGTGTTATTTCAAAGATATACTTGTTGAATGTTATAAAAAGCTTATTTGAACAATTAGATTTAACAAGGACGTAAAATCAACTAAAAATGGTAATAGTTATAATAATAATAGATGTACATCTTTAAAAAAAATGAATAAATGTTAAAATTTGTGTAATTTGGGTAATAATTATTTATATTGACATTCAGCACTACTATTTACAAACGTACTAATAAATAAGTACATTCACTACAACAGATAAGAACTATATTTTTGCTTTTTACTTAAACATTAGTATTAAATTTGAATAGTAATATTTTTGGTAAAGCACATACACGTGTATAAAATGTAAACAACAAAACTCTCACGTAATAACTTTTTTCTTGCTATTAATTACCTTGTCAAACAACGATAATTTATTTAAGGCAAAAAATAAAATTCAGATAACAAATTGGTTTCACAGTTAAATAGGTAATAAGTAAAGTAGTCATAACATAAAATTTTTCACAATACAAATTTAGTTAGCAATGGAAATAATAATTACTATCCTTTTTTGTCATGTTGGCATGCTTAAATTTTTAGGATATTCTTACCCACGACTTTACGGCTCTGCAGCAGTGTGTGTGCGGCGGCAGCCTCTGCAAGTGGGAAAACTTTGTCAATCGTGACGGTGAGTTTGCCGTGTGCGATTCACGAGAAGAGGTCGTTGCTTCGCCACTCCTTCTCACGTTGTGTTTGCAAGTAATCACCCAGCGTGGGGCGTTGTAAATAGACACTTCCAGCTGCCATCAACTGAAGTGGTGTAATGGGTGGTACGGCACCACTGGCATTACCAAACGCGATCATATACCCACACTTACGCAGTACCGACAGACTGCCATCAAAGGTAGATTTACCTACACTGTCATACACAACATCCACCCCGTGTGGAGCAATTTATTTTACCTTCACGGTTCATTACGGGTAGGCAACGTAGTCAATCACGTAATCGCACTTACCGATATTACGTGCCTGCTCTGCCTTTGTAGGACCACCACAAATACCAATCACCGTCGCACCACGTAACTTAGCCATTTGTGATGTCAGCAAACCAGTCCCACCTGCCGCCGCATGAACCACCACCACATCTCCGTCTTTGCACGGATAGCTGCTGTGAATGAGGTAGTGAGCGGTCAAGCCTTGTGTTAGCACCGCCGCGGCAACATCATCGGGTACTTTATCGGGTATCTCGAAGATAGATTTATAGTGCACCAGTGTGTACTTGGAGTAGCTACCACTACCAGTGTAGTGAGCTACCCGTTTACCAATTAACGTCTCACCTTCAGGCACACACTTGCCAACTTTGATCACTTTACCAGCTCCTTCCATACCTGAGACAAATGGCAAATGATCCTTCTTGTACAGACCAGAGCGGAAATGGGTATCAATAAAGTTAACCCCAGCGTATGTGTTCTCGACCAACACGTACTCATCATTGACGATGTATGTGTGGGGATCAATGGACGTCTGTCGGCATTGTAGCACCTCTGGTCCACCGTATTCTGTGACAACAACTTCCATTTTTTTTTATTAAACTCCTTTTTAAATATCCTTAAGTGATAGCAAGAAACGAATTTTTGATTGTATTTGTATGTGTAGAGAGGTGATAAATTACGCTGTAAACTAGTGTGAAACACAAATAGTATTGCTTTTACAACTATGTGATGTGAAATATAAATGAAAATGGGTCAAGATGAAAGAAAGAATGTACAGTGTCATAAATTTTATCTGTTAAGAAGAGAAGTACATAAAAGCGCTCTATATAGTATTGTTAATGATGGTGTAGCGAACACCATGAAATAAGTATTGAAGCAAACTTTTGTAAACGTGATAGCTTAACAATTGCATAACACACAGACAAAAAAAAGAAGGTATAACTAGCATATTAAGCACAATTTACAAGTCAAAAGCAATTTAGGATAAAACGTATTATATATATATATATATAAGCAGTGAATTGTTGTTAAACTAAAATAAAGTATTTAGCACGATCACTTTGCTGTACAATATTACAAGCGGTAACGTTATAAAGAATAAACCCAAAAAAACACGTTACAACATACTTTATCAGAAAAAAAGAAAGTTAGTAAATATACTTATGAAAGTGGTAATAGACCTAAAAGGTAGTAAGCACACGTGGTAAAAATAAATATAACGTCTCGCAAAATGTTTAGACAATGAAAACATTGTTGAAGTGTAGGAAAAAAACAACATTAGCATCAGCCCAAGAATAAGATAACTATCAAATAAAAAAAAAATACAAGCAGACATTTTTATTAAAAGTAAATAATGATGTTGTATTGGAATGTTAGTAGCGAGATTCTAAAAAAAACAACAACTTAAAAATACATCAAATTATATACATACAATTGAATGCAAGATAAATGAAAAAGATAGTAATATTAAATTAGTTTGTTGTGTTAACAAATTTTTTTTGAAAAGTTTTATGGTTGATGTTTATTATATATATTAATAATAACGTTACAGTGCCTCAAGTTGAGAGCGAATGACGTAGGCATTTGTGCATAGTCACAAAAAAGTTCGGCGTGTTACTCTCATTGAACTGATTATTCAATCGATACACGTGAAGATGCCATTCAAAATGAGCAGTCATAGTACAATACTCGCAAGCAGAGTGGCAGTGTGACCTTGCATACGCATCATAGTGATGACATTAATCAGTTTATATTAACACTTCATGCAGAAAGTGTTTTTAACAATTTTTTGGTTTGTATAAAATGTTTTAGTAATGTAATTGATAGGTATGCGTGAATGTAGAAAAGGTACATATCAATCACAGAATAGCATATTTGCAACAATGGCTCATATCAATATACTGTACGATATAATGTTTGCGAAAACAAGTATAAGCAGAACCAGTGTGAGTTTATTTGCAATCGTTATACCTATTTGTGATAAACAAACTTTTTGATTGGTGTGCATGTACCTCTTGTACAGTTACTTCACTGTACATTTAACAGTTCATCAAATCAAATGGATTGTTATTCGAACAAACGTGGCAATTGACAAATTTGCTTAGTAGCTTGTTGTTAATTTGTGCATTATTTCAGTTTGTTAATGTTTGTTAGCGGCAGTAGTATTATGTAACACACAGCCTGCATAATGTTTGTGTGTCACAGATCTACTATTTTTGTCTGTCTACTAACGATTTGCGTTTTTACGATGACGAGTAACATGAGCATGTGACCGCATTCTTGTAATATGCGGCAACTCTTTTTGTTGTTACTAAGTGGGTGTTTATGATTACGAAGACGATATGGAAGACGATGTTGATGATAATAATGATGATAATGATGATGATAAAAGTGATGACTCTGATGGTGCAGATGGGTGCGGCGTTATTGTTTCCTTGTAATGACAATTTGGTTCATTTTCCTGATTAGACACACCGTGTTAACGTATGTTGATGTTATTGCCGTGATGATCTGTAGAGTCTGATGCTCTGTAAATAAGTTTGTCGTGAGAGTTGCTACTTGTTTATTATACTAATTGTGTATTTGTGTCAAGGCATACAACACTATGTACACGTGTCATACACATTTACTCTTCATCTGCAGGATTGCCTTCAGACACACTAGTCTTTGTGTTTGCATCATAGTAAATGTCTTTGACACGTTAGTTATCGCCGTTTCCGTAAACGTCGTAATCATAGTCATCATACATATTATTATTACTATCATAACTGTGATAACTATTTTGATAGGATTGGAGTGTGTCTGTGTACCTCTATGCTTAACTCGGTGACATAGTATGACGCTTCGGCGTACTTCCACATATCTAAATAAACTCACTACTACTGCTACTGTTGATACTACTATTACTCGCGTTTTGATAAACTTTGTTCTTATTATTATTATCACGGTAATCAGCATGTTAACTACTCATTGTATTGTTCATAATATTGTTATTATTGTTCTACGAGGTTACTAAAGGTGATACTTCGTTCTAATATAAACTGTGAACAGCATATCGATCTGTTCCATCACTATTACTTGCATCAAACAACATTGTGTTATTATTTTCATTATGAATATTTTGTTGAAAAGGCAGAGTTGTTGCACTTAATTTTATTTTGTGGTCATTAAGCTAATCTGCAATTTAATTACGATCATTATGGCATGATATCAATACAAAGTCATCGTCGTCTTCGCTGCTATTGACATTACTGTTAGTAATATTGTTGGCTGCAGGTGTGAGCGACATGATAGCTTGTACAAATATTCTATAAAATTTTTAAAATATTATAAAAATTTTGATGAAATTGTATAAATCAGTTCACTATTTGTTAATATGTATATAGAACAGCGTAGATGAGAGGAAAAAAAAAATAATAAATTATCTTTAAAATTTCTTCAAATTATTGTGAATACTGAAACTAATTCTATAAACAAGCTCAAGAGAGTTTAATGTGTCAACGATAATTATCAAGATCTAAAGTAGATGACTTCTTTTTTCAAAAAATTGTGTAATTCGAAAGAAAAAAATCTATTGTTGTGAATAAAATCTATCCTGCAAAAAAAAGCACGGAGTAAATTTATAAACTACTTGTTTAATTACCAAAAATAAATTGTGACCAAGAAAAAAAAACATAATACAATTTTCTGAAAGTGATAATGCAAAAGACATCGCTACGAAGTTAAGCTTAAGCCATTTGTCTGATTTATCATGTTCAGTGTATTTTCATTTATCGAATATAATTTATTTTTTTACTATGTTTGCACTTTAAAAAAGCATGTCAATTTTACAATATATTCATAAAATAAATAAATTTCTAAATCCATATAAAGACTACAAAAAAATAATTATGAAGAGGTATGGCAACAAATTACAAAACATATTTTATATGAAACACACACATATACAATTGGAAGGGTATGAAAAAAATATATATTTATATAAAGAGAGTTGTAAATGATTTGCAAAGAGCAAAAGGCAACAATGTAAACGATGTAATTGCAAATCAAAGAATATGTGCGAAAGCAGAAAAACATTCTTTAGAATAAAGAATACAAATTGATATCGTATTTACAAGTATTTAGCAATCATTTATAAAATCAACATTGTCTATATACATTTTACCAACATTTATTTGTGTTATAATTAACTTATTTTCTTCATTGTCTTTAATAGAAAAAGGGTTTGTAGCGTAGTGATAAAAGCACAAACGCCAACAGAAACAATCCTTCCATCTCTGTGAACGCGAAAAGCATGTACCTATCTTGTGGCTGAAAGTACAGAAACGAGAGTCCGATGAAGATAATATTTCAGAAGGGCAAAAACGTGAAAGGTATTCGCATTCCATGATAACGTAAGAAAATGTTAAGTTTCTACACTTCTTCTTGAGAGGATGCTGGGTTTGCTGAGTGAAGGTGTTTTGCGTTCTCGTTTACACTTCGATTAGTAGCCATTGATGCTATTCGGTTAGCTTGAGCAAAACGATGTGCAGCTTGAGTACGTGAGTAGTGAGAAAAGCCACGACCATGACGCTTACTTTTGCCATTGTCAAGTTGACCCATGTTTATTTTCTTCTTATTAATACTACCACCATTAGCGCTCTAATTCTTGCTCTCTCTTTCATTCTTATTGTCTTCACATACATTATTATTATTATTATTATTATTGACATTACTTTTTTTGTTTTTACCTCTGCTACTGCTTCTAATAGTGTTGTTATAAACAAATTTACCTACATTTCTCTTATTGATAACATCATTATAATCATCATGATGATCATCATTGTTATTATTACTGCTGTTCACGTTGCTTTGCGATTATGTCTTTTGCAATTACACCTATCTGGCATACTTGCCAACTTTAGAAACAACAACCACATTGTCGTCATCACGGTTATCTGATTGACTGCTACTACTGCTACTAGTACTATTTCTCCTTTTCTTCTTGGTGCGTCCTGATAGTGCATTATTTGTGATATTCTCACTATTATTATTGTTGTTGTTTAGAGCATTGCTACGTCGCTAAAGTGAGTTACTACCTTCCTCACTGTTAACATATTTATTTTTGATATGCTTGCCTGATTTGATTACATTTGCATTTTTGCGTTTACTGTAGGACGATGAGGCATGTCATGGGGTAAGTCGTTTATATGGACTGTACACCGTGGTCGTCGCACAGGTAGAGGACAAGTTAGACGTTAGCTGCACCAGCTGCCATAGATTGAAAAAATGTAACAAGATGTAAATGGCAATATCCAAATAATTAAACGCCAGACAACGCGTGCCCATCATATGCCGGCTAATCGGGTTCACCGTAAACGCGGCGGCGTTGTCGTCGTTGACCGAGGTACATGTGGCAGTTAAAATGTGCAGCAGTGCCACCACGGTTGTCCCAACCCCAACCATCACCGAGTTTGACGTTGGAATTCATCTCCCGTACACCACTCCTCATCCCATGCTCACCAACATCTACACCGCAAACAACACAATACGTACTCCACAGTTTACGACTTTCACAAAAATCAGTAGTGCCTTCTAGGCCTCATTGTGCCCTCGTCGAGCCAGTGAGTAGCTGTTGACGTCTAACAAGGTAACAATACACTTCAACAAGAGAAGAATGCCAATGACAACTTGCAGTGGTGGGTACATAAAGGCCACAATGTTTCGTCTACGTCATTGCCCGAATTGCTTGTGTAGCCGAATCGTACATGGCATACACAAACAACACGCATAAAAATAAAACTTCCCTCGTTTCATGGCACGTTACATTATTTCATGATACTCCTATGAACTTAAATTACTATAACTACTAGCCGATCGGTTTAACTGATATGGACGAAGTTTGTTGTTATCAGCACTTCGTTACCGGTCTCGTCCACGAGTGGACCGAGCTACAATTCCTCTTTCACCTCTACCAGTTCTTTATGATCATATTTCATTATTGTTATTATTATTATTATTAATATTTTCTTGGTTATTGTCGTCGTCTTCGTCGGCAACAGCAGCACCTCTACGATCTCGCCTCACGATGGATGGCGAAGTATTGCGAGCAGAATGACGCGATGAGTTTTGTTTTGAGCTATAACTAATACTATTACTAGGTCTATATAGAGCTTCTGTTTACGCTGATTGCATCACAATATCGTGAACCTATTACATATCTGCATCCATCTATTATTGATTGTTATTACTACTATTATTATTACGGTAATGAGTTTGCCTGTTTGAACGGAGTTTCTCATTACATAATTTCTGTGCATGATAAGATGAAGAAGTAGCGTTGCCATAGTACTAATAACTATAATTATCATCCAATGAAGTATACCCATCATCACTTTCACTAATACTATTGTTATCATTTTCATCATTGTAGTCATCATCGTAGTCATACCATTCACGGTAATTACTTCTGTCGTAGTCATAATAATCATCATTTTCATCATTACCTTTACGCCGATGATGTCTTCGTGCGTTGCGGCTATAATTTCCATTTATTTTTGAGTATTTTTTATTTTTAGTGTGATTACGTTTATTGTTATTGTTATTACTACGACGTCCATTACCATGTACACCTCTGCGATGATGTCGATTGCTGCGATGACCATGTCGGTGACGTCAACAGGGACAGCAGTGTCAACACCTCGTACAACACGGAAGGCACAAGATACAAAACATGATCAGTGTAAATGTGTATAGACAGAAAAAGGTAATACTCACTGTCTGTGCGGACATGTACTGTGCACTGCTCTGTTTACCATTGTAGTTTAGCATCTACACCGTAATATCTATCGTTAAAGGAATGGTAGAGCATTGAGCCAGCACGGCAATTAGGCGAACCGGTTCAAAGTCATGTTGCATGATGATGGTGTTGTTATCAAACCCTCATGAGTTATTACCATCATCACTGTTATCTTCATCATCATGACTATCATCATTATCATCACCAAACGTATTATTATTATTCCTGTTATTTGCAGCTGCCTTTTTTTGTTTTCATTTTTTCTTAGCTTTTTCCATTTGTTACATATTTTTCAAATATTATTTTCACGACTATGACTGTGACATCTATGAGGAGGAAGACGTTTTGCCATCTATATCATGAACTCGAAATATATTAAACAAGCTGCTGTTAGCATCATTGTCGTACTAGTACATGTGAAGTAAAGAGATGGTGTAGAGCGATGGTGCACTACATATCTTGGCAGGATCAGCAGTCAGGTCAAAGACTCAATTTTGTATTGGTGCGTATTATTACTCCAACTCGTTCGATCCATAATTTCACGAATGATTTTATTACAAGTATTTATTTGGTAAGTTTGTAGCGTTGCCTGATTTCACATTTGTTTCAGTATGTGTGTGTTATTATTATGATTACTGTGTTTGTCTAGTCAATTTGCTAACATAGTGCTTTATTGTATTTCACAAACTGCTGTTATTATTATTGCCTCTTTTAGTATTCCCACCGTCACCACCACCACCACCAAACAATGAGCTTATAAAAGAACAGGTTTTACTTGAACAGCTTCGCATGCGTGTGGTCTTATAAAAGCTATTTATCTTCAATGCATGACCACCACTCTACTTGAGTTTAAATCAGCTATCCGCGTCAAACAACTTTAACAACAAAATCGCCTCATCAGCCATAAAGTATTCATCGATATAATCAAATGCAGAAGGCGGGAC
The DNA here is from genome assembly GCA_028554745.1 of Blastocrithidia nonstop. Lineage (NCBI taxonomy): Eukaryota > Euglenozoa > Kinetoplastea > Trypanosomatida > Trypanosomatidae > Blastocrithidia > Blastocrithidia nonstop. The sequence continues at coordinate 218,933 of JAQOTN010000045.1, forward strand.
TAGTTAGCTGGGTGACGGTATAAACGGCAAACACGTAAAGCTTTCATTTGTGGTGTTAGTACTATTATTATTACGCTCGGCAAATACTTCTGCTAGATTGGTGTAATAGTTTGTTGCACCGTCTATATTGTAATTGCCACGAATGAAATTATCATCACTTGTCTGTGAACTATGTTCATTTGTAAAGTTTTACACATCTTATTCAGTAGATTACATTAATTGTCTATGTTCTAGGTTATCTGTACATACCATCTATTACTACATCTGTTAATCGTGTTGTAAATTGATGTAATCAAGCCTCACTTAACGTGTTCTCTTCTGTGAGCAGTTGTGTAGCAAATGAGAACAGCTGTCAAGATATGGTGCATTGTACAGACAGTGTAATCTGGGTTGATTGTAGAAGAAAAATGTCGTGCTCAGTGGGAGTGGGTCATTTGAGGTGGCATCATATGATTTTGTCAGCACCGTAGAAGACGTTCGTTTGCCATCATCAAGATTTTTATTATGTGTAACGTTATGCTTTGCTTTACACTATTGCTATTTTCTTGTGTTATTGCTGGTTTTATTGGTGGTATTACACACATTATTACTAGTACTATTAGAGTTATTATTTTTTCTTTCACCACAATTAGAAACACTTAGCATTTCACCAAAATCGTTGACATTTACGTGAGGCAAATGTTTGGGCGGTACCACCATAAACGTGTTAATGTAATTCTGGTAATCCGCTACGGCGAACTTGACAGGGCTGTTAATTGTCACTCGCACTGTTCCAGCAGTGTCCATCAAAAATGCATTCTTGTTCAGTACTGTATAATACGATGTCAATGACTCTTGAGGGAGATACATTTTTGACATGAGACCATCCAAGCCTTTTCCAGTCTACGCAGTTCAGTATTTACTACTCATTTTGCTATTACTTACAGGATTGAGAGTGAATGACTTCTTTTTGCGGTACACCGTTGCATCTACACAATTTATGCAATGCAAACTTGTTTACTGGAGACACATTGCAATCAGTAATACTAGTAAAAGTGTTACTGCAACTCTCATTCACCTTTGTCTGCACATGGTAATGTTAATCATTTTTTTTGGTGAGGGCTACAACTACAAACGAAAGAAGATTTAAACTTGGAAAATAAACTAAATAAATCGCTCCTAGGTGTAGATATGATACAGCTCTACACTGTAGATAATAAATTACTTTTATATATATCTAACTTCCTCTCACGACTTACGAGATATGCCAGTAAACATGTGTGTATGAAGCAAATAAAAATATTTAGGAAAAATAAAAGCAAACTTTGAATTAATTTGTCATGTCGAACAAATAATCATCATTGATAATATTATATTGATATATATCTATATATAATATCACATTGACTGAAAGTTCAGCTAATTATGTGTATTAGGCTCAAACACTAATATAATATTAGGATATTAAACATTGTTTTTATTTAACGTAGGAAAACGAATAGGAGAAGACAAATTATTTTTATTATTACAAAGATAAAAATAAAACGCAACGTTAACTTTGATCAGCCATAAGAAAATTTACTTTGTGCTAATTAATTTTTTTTCCAAGTGTAAATATACTAATATTTCACTTCAGCAAGTTATTTTCCAATGTTTTTCTTTGTTATTAGCAGTGTCTATTATTTGTGCGAGAATTATGGCAAAATATAAGCTTATATACACATTGATAAAGTTGTGAGATTACAAATGTACGCTACGCATATTTCACGTATTACTGACAATTAGTCTCAGCACCTGCTCGTCTGTATGCGTATATATATGTGTGTATATGTGTGTAAAATGTGTATAAATGTAAAATGGTATTGTAGAGTAAAGAAAAAAATTTTTATGAGTAATATATTCACAGAATGACATAATATTTTTAAAAAGTTATAAAAAATATAATTGATATATATTTAGCAATAATTACATTTCTTTACTGTTCTGCGTATTGGTGTGGTGCACCTTCCAGTTTCTTCATATCCGCCACTTTACGCACAGCCTTGTTGAAATCCTCGCTCTCGACGTAATCACGATTTGCGCGAATAGCAAACATGCCAGCCTACGTACAAACATTACGCAAATCTGCCCCGTTAAAGCCTTCCGATAACTTGACAACACTATCAAAGTCAATTTCACCCTTTTTGGTTATTTTGGCAGAGTGTATTTTCAAAATATCTAATCTGCCTTGCTCATTAGGCAAACCTATTTCTATTTTACGATCTAATCGACCAGGACGCATGAGCGCCTCATCTAACGTATCGGGACGATTAGTAGCCATAATCACTTTGACTTTACCCAATCGATCAAAGCCATCCATTTGACCTAACAGTTCCATTAGTGTACGCTGCACCTCACGATCGGATGCACTACCTTCAATACGTTTGCCACCAATAGCATCTACCTCATCAATAAAGATAATACACGGCTCATGGTCACGAGCGTAGGCAAACATTTAGCGAATCATACGCGATGACTCACCGATGAACTTGTCCACGATAGAGGAGGCAACCACTTTGAGAAAGGCCGCGTCTACGTTTGCTGCAATGGCTTTGGCCAGCAATGTCTTTCCGGTTCCAGGTGGGCCGTACAGTAGAACACCCTTAGGAGGGTCAATCCCAACACGCATGAAGAGCTACGGGTTGGTCAAGGGTAATTCAATCACCTCACGTAGCTGGCGCATCTGTTCTTGCAAACCACCAATGTCCTGAAAGGAGGTCTACTTACCCTCTTTCACATACTGCATCGTGTACACCTGTGGGTCAACACCGCGTGGTAGGATCTTGACAATAGTGAAGGTGCTAATGTCCAGTGCAACTCGTGTGCCTAATTTCAGATTCTCAGGTTTGATGCTCTTCTTGAAACCGACCAAATGGCGTGCCCCACTGCTACTTTTCACAATGTACTTTTCTGCATCTACACGGCGTAGTATCTCGCCTACATAGTGGCCAATACTCAGTAGGGCATTGCTTTGATCTTCGAAAACTTACAATTTACGTTTTTCGTTTTACGTCTCATTCCGTGCTGTTTTCAACTTTTTCTGAATAGCGTTTCGATCTGCGGTTCGCTTAATCACCTCTGCCCGCAACGTCTCACGCTATGTGTCAATCGGCACGTTTGTTTGCATAATTATGCTCTCTATCCTACTAATTTCTTTTTGCTAAAAGATGTTATGTGTATGAAAAAATTAGTTTGTCTAATGTAACAAGATCAGCTTTATATTTCTTTTTCAACTATCGTTTGCGCTGTAAAATAATATAATTAATTTTGTTTGACATTAAATGCTTACAATGGAAAGTTGGGAAGACATATTGTTTATTCTAAACAGAAAACATACTATTATTTTGTATTTGCATAGCACATTCACTGCAAAATATAATTTACTATCATATTTTTTACGTTTGCTAATTATGTGGGATTTTTTGCTTCATCGCAAATAAATTGATATTAGATAAATTGATAGCTGAGCTTATCGATAAAATAGTTTTGTAAATATTATCAGATTTACAAAAATAAAAAAATTATAAAAAATATTATTATTGGCTGTGCTAACATTATTGTTTAGTATTGATATTACTGCTTATACTAGTAACATCAATCACAAAAGTGTTATATATTGAGTAAATCAAATGAAAAAGAAACAACCAAGTACGTAAGTAGTATTTATTTTATTTTATTTTATTTTATTTTGCAGCGTACTCGTAATACACTATTAACTTGCAATAATTTTTATTATTATAAGTAGTGGCATTTTCTTTTATACGTTTACGCTTGCCGTGCATGTTTTTTGATTCACGTTTGAAAAATATATATAATTATTTACTGGAAAAAAAAAATTTAGTGTAATGTAATAATTTTTAATGATCTTTATTTTAGCTGTTTTATGTCTTAATTGTAAATGTCAAAGCCTTGCTGCACAATAATAGTTTCCTCCATTACTCCCGGAGCTAGTGCCAGGGCCACATCTGCACTCGTACGCAGCATCTGCTTTGCATGAATGGCGTAAATTACTTTTCACCGAACATTCTACTCAATCTACGTCAACTGCTTTTGCAATTGTACATATTATGTTTGCCACTTCTCACTTAATACATTTTGCGTGTCATCACACAAACTCTAGTCATTACCGCTATAATCGACTGTCTGCGCTGTCAATGCGCTTTACAACTCATTAAGATGTTGTTGCAGAACATCACAAAACTCTTGTATACGCACTACCTGTGCAAATTGTACCGCGTCTACCATGGACAGTTGCATAAATTATTCGTACAAGTTATTTGTGAGTTATGTCAAGGTGTTTAGAGTCTTTTTGTACTTTTACAGAAAACTAGGCACAATTTTAGTCTCATTTTTATCATCTTCTTCATCATCATCGTCAACATTCTCTTCGTCTTCGTCAAGTTCATATTTTCACTTACGTGTCGTGGTGGGAGTATCTGATGAGGACGACAAGTTATTCGTGTCATTTTAAGAACACATTACATTTCCCAATTTCTGCATCGCAGAAGCCAATGATGAAATGAGAATAACTGGAACATGTTATTTATTGTTTGTCTTTGCAAGACTGTTTTTCATTTTAGTTCTATTGCTATTTTTCTTACTGTTTCTCGTAGAGTCATCGTGTGACTGTTTTAGCTACTACTATTACTATTGCTATGTTTATTGGTGTTATTTTTTCTGTTTGATGAGTAGACGAATACTGCAATTATCATGCGTGGCACTTTCAATTGCATGTGCGACTGGTGAGTCTGCAAGAACATTGGTAATGTACAAATCTTTCTGATGAAGCGTAAGACCTACTGGACGCATTGCTCCACTTTCATCTTCGCCACGCTTGATGTTAAGTGCGAGTTGTAAAAACTTGACCTGACGTACCTGTAACACAATACTCTACTGCTACATGGATGCCTGAAGTAATTTCTTGTGCTGCGAATCTGACAAGTTTGCCGCAAGCTCAGATGAAGTTGTGTTGAGCGTAGAGTTAACATACATTTGTGTTAACGCAGCACGTAAGGCACGATAGGTATGAACTGGTTTATTGTTAACCCTTATAATCAAATAGGCAAATAATCGAAAGGAAGAGTAGGCAGGTGTTTTGGGTAAAGCTTGTTTGTTTTGTTGTTATTTACTAGTATTGCCCTCAATCTGTGTACGCATTCGTTCTGCACTGAAATAGCGTAGATTATCTAAGATGCGCTGACCTTTTGCCCGATCTGCAGCGTACACACTACTATAGTACAGTTCATCATGCTGAACCGACTTGAGCAAGCGACTGTGAGCTTCGACGGTGATGCCTCACTTATACCGTGTTGCCCTGTTTACAGTACGACGCTAAACAACCAACGTAAACGTAGATGTTCGCTGCTGCATAGGTGTGAGTAATGTGATTGGCTTGGTAGAGACCATAATTTATGTACTTATAGACTTTTCACGAGATTATTGCTACATCTTTGTCTTTCGTGTTGATGCCTATTTGTTTGCTTCCGTTATTGTTGTACTCTATGCTGCACTACGTTTACAGTTATTGTCAATGGCAGTATCACTACCCTAATTATCATTTGCACGATAAGTCACCTGCAATAGTAAATTCTTAGTTTCACTACAATTTGAAATTTCACTCATTTGCACATTTACTCTACGCTCTAGTGTCAAGTTAATTCGTGCCTGGATAGCGGCAAATTTATTCTTGTTTCGATTAACATGTGCGGTGTTGTTGCGAATGATTGCCTCATGACGCTGAGTTCAGCCTTTCATGTAGTTTAGCACATCTTGCACCGAGTGAACTATGTTACCATTGATTCGACACAGTTTGTACATACTATTTAGTATGCTTGACGCTTCATTCATTATCTTTTGCATTACTTCCTGCTTCTTGTTTGCACATATAACATCAATATTATTATTATAATCGTTGGTGTTGTTTTCGTGATGGCAATAAGACGGAAGGATGAAAAGCTATGCTGGCTGTACGGCAGTAACGTGTACATAATGTGTGCTCGTTGCATTTTTTTCACTTTGCTTTTTCACAAATCGATCAGCTTTACTGTTTTCATCTGTTTTGTCTACATTTCCGTTTTCATTAGTCAATGGTTTAAGTCAGTAGAGCTGCAAAAATAAATGCAAGTTTGTCAAGGTCAAGTCTGAGTGATGTAGTTGTATGCCTCATGAAGCGTGTGAGGTGCACAACTACAATAACGAACGACTCAGTGTCAAGGTGAGTTTAGCTGGCAATTGACTAATTCATTGTTTAGCTATAATCGATATAACATTCACTGCCTCCGATAAACGAGGTAGTGAAAGTGGTAAGAGTGCATTGCGATGTACAGTTGATGCATCCTACGCTATTTATCTTTGATGATGTTTCTACTGTTATAATTTGTCGTTGTTAATTGACCTCATATTTCTCACACCGTTTCACTCCGCTTCATTAGGCGTGTGATACATGTCAATCTTTGAACTGAAAAGCAATGAAAGTTGTCGGTCATGTTTACTTTACAAAAACACCGCCGCCACATCAGCCTGAGAGTTAATTGCACGACCATTCACCTACGTTAGCACTCAACTACACCGTTACAGCTTGAAGGCATTATAACAACTTACATTTGTCATTTTGCCACTTGTGTTCTGGTCGTCCGCAACATTATTACTACTAGGCGAATCGCTTTTCATTATTTTTGTTTCAAACAGTGAAGTTAACACCTCTGCCGTGACCCCGTCAAAGGACATGGTGTGTGCAACTTGATCATTCATTGTTGTGGTGGTGTTACTTCTATTTCTAACACTACTACTACTACTAGTATTATTAACACTGATATTGTTATTATTATTGTGAAAATACATTCTTTGTGGTGGGGAGGCTTGAGCAATTTGATCAAACAGTGTGGTAAGGGAGCGAATCATGCTATTTTCACAAGACGACTATTTGCATTTCTATTCTGATTAGTTTTGTGTTGATGTTGATGCAGATAACGATAACAATGGCGACTGTGACGGTGCTGCATTGTTCGTAGATGTGTCTTGTGCTAAATATTACTATTCACGCTGCCACAGAGATTTAAACTGGTCAAGTGTAATAAATTTTGGATTATTACTTTTTGCTGACATTCACGTAATTCATACTTTGCCATCTACCAACAAGGTCATGTCTTGCAATCCGTACAAGTGAAGTTTGTCATCGATTTGTACTTTTCATGCTGCCTCTTCGTTACTACGTTGTAGATCTCATTGCATATAACATATAATGTACTGTGATGCTAATTATGAGTTATCTGACGATTGTATTACAAATTGTTGTTACTGTTGTTATTATTATTTGTTATCATGAACAATTGATACTGATCTTTTTAGAGATTTCCGATGTGACGCCTATAATCTTTATTTTTGTAGACTTTGATTGCTTTGACCTACTTATCTTTACTGTGAAGACAATAATTGTGTAGATGATTAGAGCATGGAAAGCTTAGCAACACTTACTACATCATTCTGATTTTTGTTACTATCACTAATTGATCTACGTGTGGGCAAAGACACAGTAGGTTTGTCAATTTAAGATAATTGCTTTGTACACTGATGGTTTTGTTGACGAATGACTCGAGCTGCCTGTGCACTTTCAACAATGACCTTTGCTACTCGTCTACGTCGTTGCTACTGCTATCGCTTGTATACATATTAGGCACATTCGCTCTGCTCATCATGATCACGATTGTAGCAAATGGTACAATAGTGTTCTGAAGTCAAGAGTGGCGTTTCAGTATCATATTACCGTCGTAGACGATGTATCTTATGCTGCAGCGTGGCATCACTCTCACTGAGCACTCCGTGTAAGATAAAGTACTCTCGCAATAACTGTGTTAGTCCAATCGCACCATTGATGTTGATGGACTTGATATACAAGGAGTAGATTACATCTCCACGCGACGTGGTGTTATTTGCACTATTTGAAGACGAAGAAGAGGGAGTTGGGGATGCATGCACAAATTGCCCAGGCAATTGTCGTTGTGTTTGACCGAGCACCACATAATCATGTAATTAGGGTAATTTGAAAAACTACTACGCTAATGTGCCTAATGGTACACAATTACCTAGTGAAGTTTTTTACAGTATAGCCATTTGTGACACTAGTGCATTCGTCGATTACACAGTTCGACAAACATTATCACTTTCAAATAATTTATTGTTAGTAGTGCTTTGCTTTATCAGCTGTAATTTTTCTCTCTTATTATGTTGCACATTGCCTTTAGAGATATTATTATTATTATTAATATTATTATTATTATTATTATTATTATTATTATTATTATTATTAACAGCGTTAACGTTACCATCAGTAATAGAAGAGGATGAAGGCAAAGTTAATGCTACACGAGGCAACACATTCATTTCACATCGCCATCGATCATTCTACAATAGACGAGCCGCGTCATAGTGTAATGAACGAAGAGGCGCTTTATCAATCAACAACTTTCATTCAATGTGAATAGGTCGAATGAGTAGCCGACGAAACAGCAGTGGACTTTTACTGCTCCGTATATCCAGTAAATATTGTGCGATTTGTGACAGTCCATTCAGTAGTGGCAATGCATGCAATTCAGTTAAAATGGTACGCATGGCATTTTATGTCATGATCGGGTGTTATGAATAAATTGGAGCAAACAACTACTGTGGGTAACTACCACGTAAGAAGGGAATAAACACATCTTATAATGAATATCGTGTGGCATCTTATGCAGACGTAATGACCTTTACATGTTACGCCTTAAGTGTCGTAATCATACGTTAATGTACGATTGACTTAAATTCGTCCTTCACGACCACATCTCCGACGATGGCACCCATTCGACCACCCAGTTTAATTCGTTTAGCGGCCATGGTGTTTCAGACTTTAGCACGAAGTGCACTGAGTCAACGACGGCGTCAGCCGAATGGGGTTCGCTTTAGTGTCAGAATATAATTACCATTCGTAGCGACAAACGATTTTAGTAGTTGAGTAACATTCGCATCGGTGCACACACGTCGTGCCTTGGCGGCGGTAATCACATTTGGTCGTGCAATAAAGTGTCGAAGTGAATGTGGTAGTTGAGGCCGAAAAAGGGCATTCAGTAAAGCCGACTTGTAATAGCCGTGTAAGATGTCAGTCGCTACGCGGCACATGGATTATTATCGATTACTGCAATAAAAGATTGCGCCAAGTTATGTGAGGGCATTCATGCGTAGTTCAATGTCTTCTCTTCGTGTGCACGATATTCGTCGCAGAAGCATTTGTGTCTCGTATAATGGTTGTCAATGAGCAAGACTGCTAAACACATAATTTGGCAAATCCCTTTTAGCACTTTGACCTGTATTGGTTTGACTTAACAATAAATTCTATTCATTATTGTTTATTTTTACTGAACTATTTGTTCCTTTTTCTCCTTTTACACTCATATTTGTCTCTTTATTGCTGCTGCTGCTGCTGCTGCTGCTGATGTTGTCAATTGTAGAATTATCAAGGTCACTAACACTATTTACAAAATTATCATCGTTTTTATCGACAGTAGCAACAGAAGTAGTAGTAGTCATACCAGTTTATTGAGTGTGTTGTACAAACATTTGTGAGTTGATTTATTGAATATTACTAATGCGAATGACATACCCAGGATGACGCATTGTGTTGACGAGCAGCAAGTGAACTCGTTTTAGACGATTTACCTCTACTCCGCAAAGCAACGATGCCGAAGACATCTTGCTTGCCTGTGTGTGAATGTGGAATGACTTGATTGGAATCACAAACAATGAGGCCAAGTGGGCAAGTGCGTTTTGTACCGAGACATTTTACACATACAGTGTAAACAAAAACGCTGGACTTGTAAATTTGCCTTTTTACTTTTATTTCTGTATGTGTGATTATGACAGTAACTAATTTTGTTATGATGGCTCACTCGTAAAGATTAGTTTGTGGTGCTTGTTTTCACTTTTATGCAAATCAGCGGTGAAAGCAATAACTGGTGGTGGTGCATGATCTAGATAATGAATGACATCTTGTAAGCAAAGTAGCTGTAATGAATGATGTGTTTGTTTTGGTGATGATAGTGGTGATGTTGGTGGCGGTTGTGATAAACTTTTAATATCTATATGGCATACATTATTATTGTTTACAACTGAAGTAGAAGGTGCGAGAGAGTTTTCTAGTTTTATTTGAAGCGTACGTGATAAACTCTTCACATCTTGTCCGCGCAGGTAGAGTAGATGTTGCAGCAGTAACGCACAATCCTACGGAGGAAGAGGCGTTAATTGAACAATACCTGAATGATGAAAAATGGATGGAAAGAACGATGGGGTATGTGTGATGGGTTCAGGTGATGTCAGTAGTGGCTTATTTACTGTTACAACCCCTCCTTCTGATATTGATGTGCTTGTATTAGTTTACTTTTGCTGTTATTGTGATTACTTGTCAGGAAAAGACGTTAACGGTAATGTACGTTATTTATTATCATCTTTCTCTTCATGCTTTGTTTAAATGTTGTCTTGATCTTTGTTTTCACTGCTATCTCGACAAATACTTCTACTCATGTTGTTTTGTTCATTTTGTAAATGTAAAGTGTTGTTTGTTTACTTGTTCAATAAATCAGAAGAGTGTTAGGCGTTAAATGACGACAACTACTCATCACTAATATCGTCAATAAACAATTCCACCACTTCTTCAGTATCACTACCATTAACATCATTATTCTTTTTTTATATTGATGAGTAAGACTAACAATAATTATAATTAGTATCATGTGAGGTAAGAGCTGCACTATGATTATTTATTACTCTTTTATCTTTACTAATACTACAAATACTAGAAGATGGATATGGATGATGTGAAAGCGAAGTGCCTTGTTATATAGCTTACAACTATCCTGAAGAACATGGCAACTACTACAACTACTACTTCTTATTAAAATGTTAGCGTTGTGCGAAGTAAATGTTTCGATCTACTTCGCGTACCACCGCATCCCCGTAGTGCACCTCATGTAACGCCGGTAATCGTCTAAGCTACTTGAATAGTCGTTATGTTATTCCAACGTCTAGCTAGGACTAGGAAACAGAAAGCTTACGACGACGACGCTCAATCTGCTCTAACTGTGTAAAAGTTTTATTTGCACCACGTTCAGCATCATTACTGTTACACAGACTTGTCACGTTATGTTAGTGTGTCAGGTGTGAAAGGTCATGGGTGTTCATTTGCTACAGGGTGAGCATTTTACGATTAAGGTTGAGCGCTGCCGCTTATTGCATGACCGCCTCTGTTACTTCATCCTATGTTTTTGAGTTTAGTTTTACATCAGAATAAAACGAAGAAGATGATAATGGTTGTGGTGATGATGATGATGTTGTTGATACATGTGAAGAAGTAACACGATCAAAATGTGCTGATACGGTCTTGAGTGGATGTGACGATTAGTTTGATTACTTCTTCATCACTTTCTCTTTCTTTGATTATTGCTTTTGAAATGTATTATTTTTTTATCATTTGCGTTATGCTGAACGAAGTAGTTGATCTAGTTACACATCGGGGCCATGTAACTAATTATTACTTGCGTTATTTTACAAGATACGATGATTACTTTTGGTAGTAGTGCTACTATTCATGGCTTTTCTGCCTTCAATTCTTGTATTACTATTATTCATCTTGTTTACATTAATTTTACTGTACGTACCTCTTTCATCATAATTACTATCACTGCTATGATCAATATGGCTAATTACCGTTTACTCATCATCTTTGTCTTCACTTTACTACTTGTCAAACAATTAGTCTATTTACATTGCGATATTTTTTTACTTACGCCTAAGTCGTTTACGTTTGTGTTTTCGCTTCAACGTTGATGGTGGTGGTGATGGTTAAATTATTGTTCTGATTGTATTGGAATGGCCAATATTTACCTTGTGACTGTTGACACTTTTTTTATCGCTCCTACTAATATTAGCAGTATTACTTGCACTAACGTCATGTACATCACCATCAACACTAGAAGTAATAGTATGGCTACCCTAATTGATTGTTTTATATGTGTTATGGTGTTTATTGGCTACATAAAGAGAGTCAAATGAGCTGGACGAGATGCCACGTTTACTGCATCCTTGACACGATGACATTAATAGAGGTATTGCTGCTGCTGTTGATGCTAAAGAAGTCAATCTACACAAATAATTTGCAGAACATGAACAAAAAGACGAAGACGATGATGAGAAAGCAGGATGCAATGCTAATGACGATGATTGTAACGATGATGAACTTGAAGGAGAGGAAGATGGCATGTGCATAGAGGCCGCTAGTAAGCATAACGGACAGCAACATATAGTATTTTTATACTGCTTTCGTTACCTTTGTTGTTTGTGATGTCGAGTTGAAGCAAGCAGTGCTATGAGTGACTTGCCACGTCACATCATTAGATGTAATGATGTAGACTAAATTCTTCTGACGTAATATGTATGTTTATTTACTATATAATCAGATAATTATTAAAAAGAAAAGTTTTTCGAAAACAAAAGTTGTTTTTATAGTGTGTTAAATTTTTTTTTTTTATCACATGTGACGTATAGTAACATTATATTTTGTTCAGTGATGTAGTATCATAAAATAATAGTATCAATAAGAAAAGGTAATAATAACAATTATTTAAATATTTCTCAAAGACACAACAACAACAATAAGAACACAAACCATCAAGTATGATTATGTGATTGTAGAAGTATCACTACTACAAAGATTATTTATTACTCTATAAAAAAAAATTTTAATGTAACGTAAAATGTCAGATTAGTATTTTGTCAAAATTAGTAAAAAATTAATTTTTTATTTACTATAAAATTAAAAATTGTATTTCCGCTACTATTACTTTTACCTTACATTAACCTTAATCAAGATCATTAGCATCGACATCATTCATCAACTACTCCAGTTCGTCGTCAACGTTCTCTTCATTTCTATTATCGTTGTCGATATCCTTATCAACTTCACCTTTGTTATCCTAATTATCATTGCTGCCCTGTTATTTCTGATATTACTGCTAGCGCTACTACAAAGACAATTATGTCTATTATTGTCGCTGTTATGTGTGTTTATTGTTCTTGACGTTATTGTTGCTAGTGATGTTAGTAGTTGGGTAAAGCAAATCTTCAAATAGAAAAGACGTAATCACTGTGCGTGAGGCAAACAGTTTACCAGCAATACCTTGCTGTGCAGCTGCGGCTTCTTCTACCGTAGAGTACACAACAAATACACGTCCATACCCACCCCAGACCGGGTGAAGTTGTCGGTCCAGGTAGGTTGTCATGGCTTCTTGAAATGACTGCTTTGCCTGTTCGTATTGCACCATCGCCTCTGCATATGCCACTTCATCAATGTTGCCTTTAGATTTGTCATTGCCTGTTACTTATTGCACCTATTCATTGGCTGTAGCTTTGTCGTTATCACTCGTTACGTAGTCTTATCGTTTCGGTACATTGGGTGCACGTGGCTTACCTTCACGACGAGGAATAATAAGCTACTAAACTAAACCATACTGCTCTACTTCATTCTCAATCTCATCAACTAACGACGAATAACTGGCATCAGCAATCAACTCATCTTCATCAAACAAGTTGAGTAGGACAAGTATGCGTGTTGGGAAGAGACTAATGTGATAGCTACCAAAACGAGGCCGAAGATGAGCATAAAACCGAATGAGACGAAGAATCACTAATGGTATGGACACTTTCATCTCAAGTAAATCTTTCATCAGGTCTATTGGTGTAAGCTGCGTTTGTGCGGTCAATGAAACTAATTGCCCTGCTGCACTCTTCAGCACCAACGCGTTTGCGTTAACATTATTATAACTATTACTAGTAGTAGTGTTATTCTCAGCATTATCATCACGATAACCAATACTCAGTAAATTTCCTGGCAAATCGTCTTGTACTAGTAAATCGTCTTCATCAATAACAGTACCTGCATGGGCACCATGAAAGGCGCTCATGTTCCCAATCTACAATGGATTGCCCATCTTATCCAGTAGCATTGCAAACTGCATCGTCACGAGTGGGTCATCGGGTGTCAGTGGAATGTGAAACCCAGCCTCAATACAGCTAACTTTCAATCAATCGTACAATGGTAGCACAATCACCATGTGCAGACCAAGACACTCGCCGTGAAAGTCAAGCCGGCAGTCTTGTGCATCGGCAATCTACGTAAACGTGGCGCAGGTTCTGCCATTTAGACTCTCAAACAGGTCAAGTGGACCAAAGTTCTCAAACACGGCTCGCAACTTCTCCTCGGGTAACGAGGACGGGTAGCCGATCATGACCAGTGTACGTGTGTCTACTCCATTCATCGGTTGGTAATCTCGTGGACGCTTAAATATGATCGGATAGCTCTTGTTATCCGCGGAGCAGGTAAAGAGGAAGCGTTCATTGTCACGTGCACACTACTCAATCATCTCCGTGACAATGTCCGCTAATGACATTTACAAAAACCCATACGGACGTGATTTTTACAGGTGAATGTTAAACTCATCAATGACATCCAAGTCGGTTAGTGCGTTTGCAGGAATGTGTCGAATCTAATCCTCGTTATCGCCGGCAGCGAGTGCGAGTTATCTCATTTACCGACTCGTCATCACACGGCGAATGTCTGGAATGAGAAGACGGAAGAAATCCATAAGTTACTCACGTGAGGTGTGCTGAGGAAAGCCAGAGATGTGAACTCGACGTGCCTCTCGTGCAAGCTTCTGCGCGTACAAGGATAAACGTGGCTACGTAGTATTTGTGCCATCATTACTCATGTTTGTTCCGTGCTGCAATAATTGCTGTTGCTGTTCATGTGAGCTTTACCGCTCACCTGTTGTTAGTGTTGATATTGCTGTTCCTCCTGCTCTAGGCAATACCCCTTGTGAGGCTGGAGCATGAACGAGTCCAATGAGACTTCGTGGTACGACTGGAACAAAGTCCTCCACGGATGGCAGCTGACTTGGTGCCACTGGTTTCTACAAGCGTGATGATGACAAGGATGGCTGAGGTAATGGTGAGGTAATCGCTGATTTCGCGTTTTACGATTACGACGGTAATTATTATTTAGACAATGCAGAAGCGGATGGTTATGAGTGGTGTGAAGTTGCAGGTTGTGGTGATGAGGTCATGGGCAGCGGAGAAGTGAAAAAGGGTGGTGGTGGAGGCATCGGAGCTAGTGGAGGCATGTAAGGTGGCATGCCGGCAGGTAAAAATGGCATCATTGGGTTAAATGCCATTTGTGGATTAAACAATAACGGATTGGGCAATTGTTGTGGCTGTTGTTGCTGCAAAAGATTTAATAACATCTCTGTACAGTTCATTTATGGCTTCACATCATTCTGAACATTACTATTAGCTGTTTATGTTGTATCAGTAGCAGTGCTTGTTACATTTGCAATTCCGTCATCTTGCTTTACTTGCTCACTCAATTATGTACTATTCTACCTGTTATTATTAGTTGTATTATTGTTGACAGTTTCACTGGTAGTATTTGCTGGATTATTCTCTGACGCTATCTGAGGTTACGGTGATGGTACAATAGGTGAAGATGTTGATGATACTAATACAACATTAGCTGATGAAGACATATTTGACTTGAGCAACTATTCAATGTCAACTTATTCAAATTTTTTACCTTCTTTTGCCTTTGTTACTTTGTCGTCAACACCACCACCACCATGGCGTTCACTACTTCTGTTACGTTTGTGTGAGTGTGACGTTTCTTTTGTCTTTTTGCCTTTTTACTCATTTTTACTGTCTTTATAAGTGTAGTTATTATTATACAAATCATGATGATGTTAATCATGCGGATGTGGTGTGGTGCGTTTCCTACGTTATTCTTCGTTTTCATCATTGCGGCGAGTATTTCTGCTGTACATGTCATTACTACTTCGTGTGCTTCGATAATCTCTGTTGTACCTTCCTTTTCCCTTTACATTATCTTATGAAGCTATATTTGTGTGATATCTGTTGTCTTACATATCAGACTGTTCTACCTTGTAATGATCGTGAGGATTTCGTTCATACCGGCTCTGAGTGTACCGAGTTGATCGCTCGTCTCGTCTTGACATCCGTCGCTTGTCTTACTCTTCCATGCGTCTATTATCGCCATCGCCATTGTAACGAGAACGATTTGTGTTTGACATTTATCTGTGTGCACAGATGCTGAGGTTTTTCTGATTTAATTGATAGTATTAGTGAATGTAAACTGAAATATATTTTTATGCACTATAAAAGTAAACAACTCACTATTGTACATAAATCAATAATGGCACACACTTACATATATAAAAAATATTATAAAACTGTAGTTTTCATGCAATGCATCTGAATAATGTGCAATAACGCTATTCGAAAGTAAAACGATAAAATTTTTAGATTTACTTTTCCACAAATATATTATTTCTTTGTTATTTTTTTTGTATAGGAACTATTAATACAACTGTACATGTTCAAAATGAAAATGATAATCAATAAACTTGTTGAATGTCAAAAACTTTTTTTGCATAGTTGCACGAATGATGTTGACAGTAATAATTATATACATGTTGAACAATGTATTTTTGTACACATCATTTTCTTAGGAAAAAGATTATATCTGTATGTATCTAAATTATTTGTAAATACTAGTACACTATAGCGGAGTTGTACAATGTGAAAAGTGAGGTGACAAGAAAAAAAAGTGAATTTGTATATATATATTTATATATAAAGAAAAAGTAAATTGGTTGAATGCTAAAGATAAAATAAGTATTAGTGACAATAAACTTAACATTTACATTTTACTCTTATTACATACAGTGTAACTAAGCTGCGAACTATTGCAACATTTTTATTACACTTGGTATGGGCTATGCAATTTGACGTTGTTGACGAACATGCTGTAAACACAATTGTACCTTTTGCTTGGCTTTTATTTCATCACTCTGCAGTTTGTTGTTGCTTTTTTGCTTTGCGATATGAGCCTCAATGTGACGGTGATGTTGTATTGATGTTGCTTTTGTTGTTATTATCTGATCTGCATTTCCTGCACTTGATTGTCTTGTTTTGTTCGTGTGCATCATGTACAACAAGAACGCAATTATCAAACCACTTGATCGATGCATTCCTGCAGAGCAGTGCACGAGCGTGTTGTTGACGCTCTAGTTAAGGTTAGCGTTAGCGTTTAGCACTTGCGCTTATTTGTGTAAAGAACTTGAAAGTAAATGAATGTAGTTATTATTGTTACTATTAATAACACTACAGTTATAGTTCTGATGTTGCTGTACACCTACTGAATTTATGCAATTGTTATTGACGTGTATGGCATGACATTTGTTATTACTATTTTGACTCTATTGGCATGTGACAGCACCTCCTGCAATAAAGTTGAAAATGCTTGGCTGAAAGAAACGGGCAAGATTATATTTTTCTGTGTCTTCGGCTGGAATGACCATTTTATACACTACACGTCGTGAGATTGGCAGAACAGATTTATAGAGCTTCACACCACATTGATGCAACATACTATCTACCATTGCCTCCTCACATCACTGCAGTGGTGTAAATAGTTCTTACACAATATTTGGCATGTGTGTTTGATGCTGTGGCTGTGCTACATATCCTGTACTAAAAACATTATGACTATTGTGAGTACAATAAGTAGTATTACACATACTGTTAATATCATAGTGTACAACAGAAAAGTCATTGTATTTGTTTTCATGTTCGTTACAAGCTTATGTGCTTCGATCGAACTACTTTCTTCAACATGTAATGTACTGCAAAAACATTTCACTTTCCTCTTACTATAGAGATGTACCATTTCTGGCTATAGAAGTTGCACAATTTGTCTTGTAGATTGGTGAGTTAGAGTATATGTCATCTAAATGCATCATGATAAACTTGTGTAGCGAATCCGCTAGTAATTGTTGATGTGTTGCATTTTGGGACAAAGGCGGTTTATGTGAAGGTGCATTGTTATTGTCACGTGCTGTAATCATGCCATTATTACAATAATTCATTTGTGCAATATTACTACTAATGTTGTTGTTGTTGTTGTTGTTGCCATTTCAAGTAAAGTTTTGTGCATGAGTTACATGACTTGTACACAAGTGCGTTGAGAGTATGGGTGCAACTGCCGATGATGTATCGCGTTATGCGTAACACTGCACAATTCGTGTAATGTCAAAAACATCCATCAAGAGTGGTTGTCAGGCGGCGTACTTGCCCGAGATGAACAACTGATTGATTGTAAACAAATCTTTGCACTAGTTCATTTATTTTATCAATTGCTAATAGCTGTAAAACTATGTGTTATTCTGCGGCTGTGCTTGTCTACAACTTTGACAAACATTATCTTTATAGTTATGATTACATTCACATTTTGCATCATTGTGATGTGTGTTAAAACTTTTATTTTTGTTAGTGTTGTACTATAATAATTATTATTATTATGATTATCGATTCTTGCATGTAGGATCATTTCTTTCACAGCTTTAAAGTATTTGCTGAAAAGAGCGTCGCATAAACTCATCTTAGCTTCGCATCACCAGTTTCATCATAATTTCTTTATACGCATCGTAATATCGATAGAAGAACGACAGTGCCCTGCGCTACTCAGGTTCTAGAACATTATTGCCACAATTGATCTTCGTACTCATAGCATGTTTGTTATGATTTAGTGTTGTGCAATCATCAACACGTGCTAGTCTTTCACTCAACTTCACTTGAGCAAGAGTGATTACAATAAACGATCGCAGAAACATTTGATGGAAGAAGTCAAAACTGTGATGATTTTACGTTGATTATGGTGATAATGTTGATGATGTTAATGATGTGTATAATAACTATTTGTGCTACTGTGTATTATTGTTGACAGGTGTACAAGGTTTGGTTTACTCAGCGACATGATCGTCTGTTTGTTTGTGTTCTTTGTTCACATTTTCATCATTATTTGTATCTAGTAATGTAGCATCAATTTTTACATTCTAATTAATATCAATATTATTCTGTGATGATGATGTTTGATCTATCTGTTATTGTTATAGACTTTGATGCTTTGGTTGTCGTTATTGTTGTGCTTTTGCCCTTGATGATGAATATGCATTATTTGCACTATATTGAGCAGAAGATAAATATTTTAATACACTTTTATCTTCGTAAAAGAGTTGATGTTGCTTACGGCTAGGTTTGTTAAAAGGTGCTTGTACAGGTCGGAGAGCCCTCGT
The DNA here is from genome assembly GCA_028554745.1 of Blastocrithidia nonstop. NCBI lineage: Eukaryota > Euglenozoa > Kinetoplastea > Trypanosomatida > Trypanosomatidae > Blastocrithidia > Blastocrithidia nonstop. The sequence continues at coordinate 238,171 of JAQOTN010000045.1, forward strand.
AGCCCTACGTGAAAGCTGAAAGAGCGGTATCTCATCATTATCATCACTATCATCGTCTTCAACATAGTCATTTTCTTTTGCATTATTGTTATCATCCTTGTTGTCGTTATGATATGTGAAGCTAGGCATCATCTTGAATGGAGGTTATAGTGCACTTTACACATTATGTCCCACCCGACGAGCAGCTGTGTCAGTTTAACTATTTTACGCCATTGTGTGTACTTTGCCTAGTTGACTAAACTATTATCGTTACGAGTGTATCACATTCTGTTAATAATTATTACTGGTGTTTTTTTTATACTCTTTACTTTTCATGTTGTTCGTAAATTGTGTATTGTGTTGTTACTGCTTTCAGTCTTTTTGTTGTTGTTGTTGTTACTCCAATGTAGACTAACAAAGACTACTAAAGTTATACATGATATTTTTCTGTACTTTGTTTACAGGCAATCGTCATGGTTGAAAGTAAAGATCAGGCATGAAACGTGTCATTTACTTCTTTTCTTCAGACAACGCAGTATTAAACTTGCACTTGTTTTTACTTCACTTGTCAATTTTTGTCAACTTGCCATGATGTCTAACCTATTTACGAGTGTTGGAATTAGTACCTGTATTTGTAATACTGTTTGCCCTACATGCATCAATACTTTGACTACTCTACTGATGCTTATTGTTATTGTTGTTGTTGTGTAAATTACTGAAAAATGCCTCGCAGACTTCATCAGGTGCGGCGTAGAGTTGCTACGACCGTGAGGTATCATCAATGACACTAGGTACAACTAACTTTATGGTTAAATTGGGTGTACGTATTTCCTTGTCGTTGTATCGTTACAGTAACATTTGACGTACATGTTTTCGTTGGTTGACTCTACGGCACTTATTCTAACTTTTGCGTCAATGAAACGAATTTTATTTTTGTTGTTCTTGGTCATCATTATCATTGCCACTATCAAAATTGAACTGTTGCCTTTCATCAATTGTATTATTCTCTCTTCGTTTAAACTCAATTGACTCTGTTAAAGCATTAGCATGTGTGTTTACACTCGTAAACGAATATAGTTATTCCTTGCATTATTACTACTATTTTAACATATCTTAATTATTATTATTATTATTATTGTTGTTGCTATTACTGCGTTTATTGTTATGCCATGTGAGTGTTGTGCTAGAACACTTAGTTTAGTTATTACGCGCTTGTGGTATTATGTTATTGTGCAACTAATCTGCTGTATTGCTATAGTTTCGTGTATATACTGCCCATAAAGGAAGTTTGCGCTCATTGCTTTACTTCAATTATTAACTGTACGAACGTTTTGACTTGCGTCGCTTTTTTTGTTTGTCAATTTATTATAATGACGGAAATGCAGTAGGATCAAGCAAATCAAGTTATGCTTTCGATCACTATACTGACTACCTGTGTTCTTTACAATTATTTTTATTTTTTATACGGGTATTATTATATTTTGGCTATATTGTTAACATCTATGCCCATGTGTGTACAGGACGTGGCGGTGGAAGTTGTAGTGGTGGTGACGTTTACTTTCTGTTATTGTAGAACGATTCTGTTATTTGTTAACTTTGTGCACTAAAGCATTATTTTTGTTACTTGTAACAAAAACTGTTTCAATGTTTATTGGCAAAGGTTGCTTTTAGTGGACTAGAGGCATTTCGTAACAAAATGCGTTGTAGCTCTACATTCCATGACAGTGTTGCAAAAATAAATTTGTACTGCTATTACGAAATAAGAAGTCGTTTCTCCTGACGATTCTTAGTTTATTTTTATTTGTTCGTCTTAGTATTGTAAATGTTGTATTTAGTATTTTCACCACTACTATTATTATTATACTAAGCAGCCACATCAGCATTATCAGTAGCAATAGAAATAGCAGTGTCTGCTGAAAATTTTGCTGTAGAGGATAATGATGATCGAGGAGGCTAAGCAGAATATTTCAGAGTAGGCAATGTGCATTTCTCATTGTGATTAGATTCTGATTGTTTGCATCAATATTCGTGCTATTGTAATGGTAAGTGCTTAAATTATGGAAAGCGTGCCGACGTCAAAGGTACTGTACCATAATTTTTATTAATACTTTGTGCACATGTAATATGTTTACAAGATGATGATGATGTTGTAGTTGTTGCCGCTGCCGCAGAGGATGAGGTGGTGATAAATGACGGCACGTATGCCGCGGCATCAATGTGATTATGCATCTGCTGCACTTTTAAAAAAAAACTACACTCGATCAAAAAAATTATAAATGAATATTATGTACTTTGTATATACAATGTTAAGAGAATGATCAAAAAAGTAGGACTATAAAATATATAACTTCAAAATACAATTTACAGCGTACAATTTAAATAGTATATAAATGACAATGTGTAGTTAGTACACTTCTGTACTAAAACAAAGTGCTAATAAAAAGAAAAGTTTAATTTATCCTCACTTTCTTCAGATTTTACAAATAAATATGTGATAACAAAGTAAGAACAAACACTTACTAAACTACAACGAATGCACAAAAAATGAGTGTTAGTTTTTATATGTCTGACCGATTAGTAATATATAATTATTTTATAAATTTTTTTTGTTTTTTTTTTTTTTTAATTTTTAAACAAAAGCTATATAAAAGATAATACAAACAAATAATAAAACAAAAAATAAAATGTAAATATTACACTTTTTAAGTTAATAACTACAACCTTAAAGCAGTAAAACATAGCCAACAACAAACAGCAATAAGTAAAGAATAAATGTGCAATTTTTTTATAAGCATAACAAATTATCATTACAAATAACAAAAACATGAAAGTTGCATTTATGAATTTTTCATTTACTAAAAATTATGATTGAACATGAATAATGCTAGGATAATTGTTAAACTGTGTAAATATTATAATCATTCATCTCTCTTTTGACGGACCGTTAGGAGTTGGAAAGTAAGAACATATAATATTAACAAAATATACTTTTATTGTTAATGACGTGAGCCTACCAATATAGCACGAATTATAAATATAAATAAAAATATATTAAAAAAATAAAAGTAATTTTCTTACACTTGCAAACTGGAACATATTTCAATTGTTATCGTACTCTCACCACTTTTAGCACTTACCAAGTATTACCAATAAGTTAGGAGAAGAAAAATAATTTGTATATACTTTTTGTTTGTTTAATTATCAATACATCAAATATGAAAACTTTATTGACAATAGATATTATTGTCCACCACAGCAACATCGATGGTACAATAATCATTCTCTCAATAATTTTATGATTGCACAAAAAAATATATATATATTTATTTTTTTTGGCATTACATTTTTTTTAAAAAAAGTTATCAATGCAACAACATATTTTTTGTGTGTTTGTGTCACGAGCAACAGTAAACGCAAACAGTTATTAAATTAGGCAAGTTAATTAAATGTTTTTGTTAAGTAGGCATACCTTAATATAAATTGTTTTGTTATAATTTTGTGCATTCACTAAAATACACTCAATGTTTTAAAAAGTTTCGTTTCTTTACAACAGCAGCAATAAAAAATTCGGAGTTGCCATATATATGTAAAGTATTCTCTTTTTGTTGAGTATATTTGTGCACAAAACTGCTGCAAACGTGTTTTGTTCACAACAATATAATATTTACTGCAGCAAATTTTGATACTTTTAAATTATATATTAAGCAAATTACAATTAAATCCAGTAAATGTAAAACCAGAACATGTATTGTGAATATGTTTATTTTTATTTTATTTGATTCACGCATACTGAGTAATAGCTTTCGCATTGCGCCATTAACTTTGTAAACATGCATAAATTATCTGCTCAAAAAAAATATATAAAAAATAGTCTTTTCCAAAAAAAGGTATTAATAAATTATTTGTAATTTTTTTTTCCAACTTAATAATTGCTTTTTTATGCCTTTGGGGAGTAAATACCCTGTGAAAAGAATGCTGCAGAAATAACTCCGGTAATGAGCAGTGTTGACATCCAACCAACATACATTCGACCAATAATGCGCCATCGCACGTGACGAATACCCACATCCATTATACTAATCCCAATTACGGCACCGGTAATACAGTGTGTGGACGAAATTGGAATCCCAAACATCGTAGCAAACGACACCACCAACGCGGTAGACAGTTAGGCAGAGAAGCCACGAGCCGGTGTTATGACGGCTAACTTTTCACCAAGTAATCGCATAATATTTACGCCATAGGTTGACAGACCCACCACAATTCCAGCCCCACCGAGGCAGAGTAGCCATATGGGCACCATAGCCGTCGCCTCTACCTTGCCATGGGTGTAGATACCATAAATGGCGGAAAATGGACCAATAGAGTTACTCACATCATTGGCACCATGCGCCAAGGACATACACGCTGCGGTGAAGATTTGTAATGAACGAAATATGTATTAGGCACGAGGATCGTACAAGGTAACCCCGTCCTCATCCGTGTACACGTCGACTTGTGCGTCTTCGACGTTGACTCGTCCATTATTCTCTTCAAGACTAGCAGCATTGTTAATACGGTTATTACTGTCTTGTTGATGCGCTGTAGTATTTGATTGAGAAGGAAACGAAGTCGCATGATGGTCCATGTGATGCGGTTCGGTAGAAGAGGTAGTTGTATTCACCCCATTACGATTATCATTTCTAGTGTTATTATGAACATCATTTTCATTTTCGTTTTCATTTTCATCATCACTGCTAGAGCTGCTATTTTACACTCGCACCACCGCTCCTTCAGCGGCAGATGGCACGTCTAGTGATTTGACTCCATCATTGACACCATTGCCATTCTGTAATGCATCGTGTTTTCAAACACGACGGACTTCTACTGGACCAGATGTAGTAGCAGTAGCAGTATTATCAATACCATTTGCCGCTGTGCCCTCACGCGGAGAGTATTCGTAGTAATCACTCTCTCGCCCATTACGTTTTTATCGATTATGTATATTATTATTCACAGTGTTGGTGGTATTATTGATATCAATGTTACGGATGTTATCATATGTGGTCATTTCATGTTCAGTGGTACTTTACTTTGTATTGGGTTTTGTTAACTTTGTGTGGGGTTTGCGTTTTCTCTTTGCATCACCCTTGTTGTTATTATCATGATCATGATCGTCATGATTAGAAGTATTATGGGTAATATTTGAGTTTACGTCATCGCTATCTCTATCTCTCTTATTCGCACGTGTCAATGGCCTGCCTCCTGCCAAAATTTCACGCATCGCCACAATAACATGAATCTGTCGCTCCGTCGCATTAATTTGGGCCTGTCGTTCCATTTTAGCAATTTGTCGTTTCATTAATGGCACCAGTGGAATACACACAATACCAATACCTGCCGCAATCACCGCAGCCACCCACGCCGCATGACCTGCGGTTCAGTTCAGCTTAGATTAGGCGGCAATGAAAAAAATAAACAAAAACTACAAGAACGCGGTAATGCAGGCAATGAGTGGGAAGGCTAATGGGGCTACTCGTATAGCATACGTGCGATTGAGCAGCGGGTAGCGAACCGCAGCGTAAATAAGTGCCGCGACACTCCCAGCGAGTAGTGGAGAGATAATCCATGACAAGACAATCGGCACGACTCCGCTGACAAATGGGAATTGCGTGCTACGACCTGCCCAGATGACCGCATCTTTACCGCCATAGACGAGGGCAAATCCAATAATCCCACCGGCAATACTTTGATGCGAGGAGACGGTTAGATCCTTTCAGGTGGCTAAGATGAGCCAAATCGCCGTGCCTGCTAACGCACAGAGGAAGCCGTACATGAGTACATAGGGCTCATGGGCAAACGTTTACGGTTTGGCAATACCGCTCGACATGGTTTTGGTAACACTACTTCCTAATCCAGCCGCCCCGGCAAACTAGCAACCGGTGGCTAAAATGATAATTTGTAGTAGTGTGAGTACACGTGAACCGTAACTTGTACCAAACGCGTTAGATAAGTCATTAGCGCCATTGCCGCAGGCCACGAGAAAACACACCATTCCACCGACCACGGTAATTCACAAATACGGATGCACCATCGGGTTTTACACTCGTGTAATAATTATTGAGTTCGTGAAAGAAGAAAAAAATATATATGAATGAAGATGAACTTGAGTTTATCAGTGCTCAGATAATATGCGTAGAAAAGGAAGAGAAGATTTCTGTTTAAAATAAATAGCGGTAGTAGTGCTACAAAACAAAGTATATTTTTGTAAAAGAAAAGAAAAAAATACTGGTGTTGTTGTAAACGCGTAAATAGTACTGTAAAAATAATCAATTCACAAATTTACCAGTATAGAGATAGTGAGAAAGAAAGTGCAAACTAACTATTGTTGCTTGTTTATTAGTCACAATAGAAAAACAAACATTGTTGATAATTGTATATTATTACTTAGTGAAAATAGTTTTCTAATTGTTTTTACTATTCTAGTTACTAACGACGATGTTGTTCCTATCTTTGCTGTTGTTGTTACGATTATTGTTGCTTTTGTTGCTATTGACGCGCTGCCATTACAAAGGCACTACTCTGTGCATTATTATATAATCACTTAGTCAGCACCACATCATCCCACATGACTAACGAGATGAGCACCATGTACGCATATACGGTTCAGTGTCGATGTCCAGTGGTCATTAGTCGATGTAAATAATACGCCTGTCAAACTCAGTTCACAGCACAACATAATGCATAAACCATAAGGGCAACATAGGCCAATATGTGTGAAGTTAACGTGGGTAGGCCCAAGAAGCGAGAGGCAAGTAGGACGTTCACGCAATAGGCAAACGAGGAAAACGCCGCGTAGACGACGACGCAGCGACATACATTTTCGTTACGGTAATCGTTCATGATGCTAAAATAGTTAAACGCCACCACACATCAGTGATGAATTCATGTAGATCATCGCATTCGCTTGACAATGATGATGGCAATAAAATCAGGTACTGTGTAAATGCAACCAAGATTACGTAAGATGTTGTTCTATCACTTGTCAAAGACAATCATTTGAATGAGGTGGTAAAAGGCAAACGGTGTAATAGAGACAAAGATGCCTGCCTTTAGTAAATTGCTGATAACATAAAATTTTTTGTCAAGCGAGGTGATTGTGCGAAAAGACGATGAGAAGCGTTATAAAAAGTAATACGTCATGTAATACGTAGCAAAGACCAAATAACTGCCAATTAAGAAGAGGCCTAAGTGATCTTGTGTGTCCAGGACATGGTGTTGAAGAAAAAATACAATGGCCATATTAAGTGCAGCGGCTAAACCAGACACTAACACAGCCGGTTAAGCGTTTAGGTGAATGTCTGCGAAATATGCACGTACAAACGACGTAGAGCTGTATTATGGTAATCGAAAATCATCTGCAAAGCTACGTCACTGTACTGTAGAGCGGTGCTGTTGATGTAATAGTTCTCCTTATTACTACGATGATGATAATTACAATTACTATTATTATTATGATTAGTCTCGCTGTCGTTAAGTACGATAATAATTATGGTGGTTGTTGTTGTTGTTGTTGTTATTATAATGGTTCTTGTTACTATTCTGATAACTAAGATGATGTTGATGATGATAATTGTGTGCAATTTATTGAGTTGCATTTGAACCACGTCTGTTTGGTCTATTTGTATTTTGTGTAGTAATATTAATATTATTATTGCCATTATTGTGATTATTTGTGTTGTGTCGATGTCTGTTACGCAAAACTCCGTTATATTCAAAGCGTCCTTTATTGTTATTACTAGTAGTGCTAGTGTTGTGTGTTCTATTTTAATTTTTTGCTTTTCGTAAATCGGTAATTAGTTTATTGTCACCGTCGGGGTCATCATCACCAATGTAATTACCATCCATCACATTTAGTGTCGGTGGCTCGGGTAGTTTGACCTGTTCTGTACAATTGACGTATTCTTTTGATATATTGTTAGGTGCCTGTTGTTATAACGACTGTACGGTGCTACTTTACCGTCTGTTTAAACTGTTCTTGTGAATTGATATTTTATCAGCTCTTGTCTCTGCTTGCATTTTGCCCTTTGCGTTATGCTAATCTTGATTTTCGTGATGACTATGATGATACTTGTTTGGCTTCCTTTCCTGTTTTTACAGTGTCAGTTTTTAATTATTACTATTATTATTATTGTGACTATTGAGCTGTTACTGTTGCTGCTGCTGTTGTTGCTGTTGTTGTTTGCGTGCGTAATAGGATCGTATAATCTACAGCAACTAACCATCCATGTCATTCATCAACTAAGGTAACAGTGCATACGCTGTATTATTGTTAATATTGTTAATATTATCGCTTAATGTAAAAGAAATTGTGTCATTTTCATTATTGTTCTGTAGATTGTGTTTGTGATGATGTGCAACTTTTTCGTTTTATGGACGTAACATAGTAGAGGGGCTACTTGCATGCGTCTAGTAAATCAACGTCGATGTTGTGTTAGTGGACATTTATGTTTCGCTGCTAGTGGCTGATGCAATAGACGATGACGTATACGAATAGGACTACGATGTTGGTGCAGAGGAATGTGATAATTGTGATTATGACGAAGAGGATTATGATGATGCCACACTAGTGGACGTCTTATCCGAGTAGTCGACTACATTAAAGTTGTGTTACTTCATCAAATGTCGCAGCGGAGAAGATAAGTGCATGCTTTTTTACATTTGTGCATGATACACTTCCAGTTCATCTACTATTTATGTTTAGTTGTTTGGCATAGGCTCATTGAAATCATACCTTTATTACCTTTGCACTTGATGCTAACTTTCAACACACTACATGACATTTTGCAGTGCGTTAAAGTTATTCAATGTTTGTTATATATTTGATTGTTACGTTTGATTATGCAATGTTGCCTATTACTTGTCAACACAACTACTATGCGTGTTTGTAGTGTTTGATTGCTGTTACTATTATTCATGTAAGCTATTCTGCGGTTTCATGTTTTGCTTACGTACAATCGATACTATTTAGCTTTACGGCAAATGCTGACACTTATTGCCGTTACCTAGATGCGCTTATTACATGTTTGCTTGTTTGCTGCTAATTTACGTTATTGTTTATATTTTTTTCAACTTCTATATTACAAAAACAAGTAGTAATAAATAATAACTTTAAACGAATAGGTAACAGGCACAAAAAAAAAATAATTAGTATATACATAATAGTGATGTTTACTGTGACAAATTTATAATATACATTTATATGTGATGCATAAAGTTTTACTATCAAAATAAATTGATGCTCTCACACAGTCACGTTGTGATCAGAATGTTTGAAAAAGTATGTATCACTTATTAAATCATCGTATTCTATCAACTAATACTTGTATATGTATATAAATACATTATTGTGCAAGGTCAAAAAAGTCATACTATAAATGTGTATAAGTGTATATATTAATTTAGTAGTCGCTTGAAATTCATAAACACATCTTCTTAGCTTTCTCTTACTCTTTGTTGTCTACTTGCATTTGTGTGAATAACGTTTTGTGTGAAAACTAAGTAAAACGTTTGACTAGCAGTTGCAATAACAAGAAATAGCAATCCAAACTGCAAATAAAAATAAAAGTGTTTGTTCATGGATTATGATAATATTCTTCGAGTCTTGCAAAATAAGAGGGAAAGCAGCCTTTTCTTCAAAAAAAAAAAAAAAGAAGTGTATAAACGAAAGAATAGCAAATCAATAACAAGTGTATATGTAAATGTTAATTTGTTATTCAACATGTGTGTGTGTGTATAAATACAAAAAAAAATAGACATAACAAATTTGATAAACAATGAAAAATAAAATTGCCTGTAATTTATAATATAAAAAACGAAAGAATATTTCATGAAGTTGTGTTTATTCTGATTACTACATCAACATTGGGCTTGTTACTGGAGTGTTGATTGCACTCACCGACATTGCCGAGTTTCACTGGCGCCCATTTGCATTACATCACAAAAACAACAATAAATTGACAATGCCATAGCGGCTTGAGGCGTAGATACTTTTCCCATGCTTACGAGGATACTTGGTTACTTTCTGCGGGTTGGTCTGTGAATAGTAAAACTCTTCATCAGCGTTGATATGCGCTATGTACTTTGTTGCATGCTGCATCGAGGTTGGAAAGATTTGCACCATATTACCTCCCGCACCGGGAGCCAACGGGTTGTTTTACTCCATTCGTGTAACTCCACTTCACAAGGTGGCAGCTTGACGAATGAGTAAGAAAAATCCACACAGAATGGAAATTGATGAGAACTGAAACAGTCACACACCTCATGTGTTTACCGAGGTAGGCCAAATGTAATACTGAAACGCAAAGAGTAAACGACGAATGTACGAGTGCTTGTGTACCTCAGAGCCGGCTACTACCGCCGAGGCGGAGTTGTGGAGTGGAGTAAAACTAGACACATATTTTATGATAAGCGAGTTACTGTAACCCAACGCTCGACACGGTAATCCGTAGACGATTACACTTGCAATCAAGTTACCCAATGATAGTATAGTAGAGATTGGGTTGAAGATGTCAATGGTCAAAAATGGAGCGCATGTAGCGGTGTGCAAATCATTTAAAGTGCCATCCACATGAGACAACGACGAAGATGACGACGATGAAACAAGTAACTATTATTTCACATATTTCTACAAGTATTGATTGGAACGCACTCCCAGTGTGGCACCACGTCATACCGGTCCATTCACATTACACTGCATGATGATTGAGATCTGATACAAACCCCAGGCCAGCAAGCACAACTCAAATAACGTAAAGCAAATGAGCGAAAGAACAAAGAAGACATGATTGTACTGCCCAATAGGAGAGTCTAACAAGACCGAGTAGCTGTCATAGCGTCGTACCAATACATCCCGCTATGGGCAATAAAACGTGCGTAGAGGAATCTACGTATGACGTTCTACTTGAACTCGACGTGGGTGTAAGTACTGAAACTGTCGTTTACCAATAATTCGCCACAGTGGTGAGTTATGCCAGTCTCCTTCCTCGTTGTGGGTAATCATCGCCTTACGTTCATACAACTTGGTGAGAAGTACACAAAGTAGTGTCAGGCAAAGCAATAAAATGAGCATCGTTGAGATCATACGTGTAGCATCATGGAAAAACACGTGAAGTACACTACCCATCAGATAGTTACGCACATTATGCATTCGATCTAACTAATCGGGTGACAGCGCAGGACGAAAAGGGTAGACGTACTTGTCAAGAGCCGTTGGGCGTAATGATGCACTGGTCTAAATCTTATTATTATTATTATTATTGTTGTTAGTAATGCCTTCTGCAGCCATGTGGTTTTGGTGACTGCCTCAGAGGGGCAACAGGCCCATTTGACTTCAAGCGTACAACTGAATAAACGGGAAGAGTGTGATAACAAAGATGGCGGCTGGTTCACGGTAGCGAAAAAGTCAGGTGCCTGCCAGAGCCTCATACAAACTTCGTGCCATGCCCATCTACTGCATATCGGGTAACATGTTCAAATCACTGTCTTTGTCATCACCGCCTGCACCAACGCTGCTCCCTTGCGTAGGTCTACCTTCAATGAGTGTTCACAGCATGTTCTTGAAGATGTACAAGCCATGCATCACATAACCCATCAACGGAGGAAACACACACGTAAATGTGTAAAACAAGAAAAGCCAAAACACACCACTTACACCTTTAATGGCATAAAGGTAATGCTACCGCATCATGGCCAGTGTGCCACGTGCCCGACGAACCCGTAGTGGTGTGTACTGTGTGTTTAACTTGAACAAGTTATCACTATTATGTGTAAATGGTTGCGATGACACAGCATGACGTGGGTAGTTGTCAAGTACATACACCGCCTCTGGGTGATTTCGCATGAGTGCGTACTGCAGTGCGGTACAGCCTTACACATCCACCACCGTGGTATCTGCCCCATAAAACAAAAGCACCTCTAACACCTCACCAAACCCTTAACGGGCTGCTCAGATGAGTGCGGTACGTCCATTCTTGTCCTGGGCATCAGTGTCGTAGTGCCAGAACTCAATCAAGTAACTACACATAGAGGGACTGTTGCGGTAGGCGGCTCAGTGCAGCAGTGAGTGACCTTCCACATCACGCAATGACCGGTCAAGTACGTAGTACGGCTTGTTAGTCAGTGAATTAATTAAGGTCATTTCACAATTAGCACCATTATACTAGGCATGATTGAGTGTATTCATTTTATTCGTTTTGTCTCGCTCTGAAGCAAGTTTGTAAACTTTTGTAGGATCATTTTACATGTTATCACTTACATGGACACGCACACTAGATGCTAAATGAGAAGACGACGATTTGGGTAGAGGCAACTCTACTCCGTTTGCCTTTGCAGTAACTGCTTCTGCACTCTCTGTTGTTGTTGTTGTATTATGTGTTTATATTGTATTGTTGTTAGTGTTGTCTGTAGTATTACAAATCGTCATTCGAGCTTGTCGTTCATCTTCCAGCAGCAACAATAAAATAGCCAACTCATTACTTTGCACCGCCACAAAGGCGGCATCAAAGCCCTGCCGATCACGCATGGTAGGATCTGCCCCATGATTTAATAAGCACTGAACCACTTCAATGTTACCTCCTAATATCGCCCACTGTAGTGCGCTATGGCCCAGTGTACTCTGTCAATTCACCGGTGCACCCACGTCAATGAGGAAGCGAACAATGGGCAGGTGATTCTTAAAACAGGCCCACATTAACGGTGAGGCATCACTGCCCTCATAAAAGGCATGCCGTGTGGCATAATCCACCACCCCTTGTGCCCATTTTAGTACCACATAACTTAAATTACCATACGCACAAGCCTCCTCTACACATGACGGCTGACTACGTCGACGTAGGTAGTCATTCTTGCGTAACACATTCTGTGAGGCCTTCATGGCTTGCGTGGCAGCAAACTGGGTACTGTTACTGGTAAATGATAACAACTCATACGGCAAAAAGCGTTGCAGACTATGTTCCTCATGCGGTGTGCTGGCTAAAAAGCGATCAAAGCCAAGCTGCTCGTTTATTTCTTTCCAGGCTTGTAGCATTTTGACTTTTCTTTTCTTTGTGAAAAATTAGTATTATTTTTCTAATTTGTATAAATCAAACTGATACAATAAAAATGCTCGAAAAGAAAAAAATTAAAAATGAAGGTGCAGAAATAAATATCAAAAAAGTAAATAGCAATTTTATGTATTTGAAACATATAACAAATAATTTTCTTCAAAAATGTTTGACGTAAATTAATATATAATCAAAGAGATTTATTTTTCTTCACTAGCATTTGAAGTGCAGTCGTAGGTATTAGAAGACAAAAAATTTAATTTGTTAGATATAGAGTAAAGTCAACTATAACTATAACGAGTGTGTATATTTATGTATATATATATAGATATAGATTGAGTATGCTAGTTAAATAAAAAATTAAAATTAGTGAGATATTCAAAATAATGCAAGAGTTTTAAAATCAATTAGTTTATGTTAGCGATACAGATAATCCGTTAATTATTTGATGATACCTCACTCATATCATCACTTGAGGTATTATCACTGAATGATGACTCGTACTGAGATCCTGCTCATTGAGCTACCCTGTTCGGATCACGCACCTTCTGCACATAACACGCAGGAGACTAACGTAGACGATGAGCTAACTCATCGAGCGCCTTACGCGTAAACTCGGCACCTTCCTCGCTGTAACAACGCATCTTCTATGCATGGGAGAGAGGTTTGTCATGGTGTATTAGTTTAACTTCGTTTTGGCCCTGTGATTATATCTGACTGTGTATTACAGCATACCGTTTTCCTTCTTCTGCGAGTGGAGTAATAAATTTTTGTGCTCGTTTAGCCTATGGCGGTAAATCGTCCACTGGGCCATCGCGTTCACAGCTTTGACTCGAACTCTTACTTTTACTTTTACTTTTACTTTGCGTGTGATAAGACTGTAGTTTTTTATTTTATTTGTGCATTGATAATCCCTACTATAACTTTTACTGTTGTTGTTATTGTAATTGTGATTAACGAGAAGATTTTACTAATTTGTCAGGTGACCTTGTCACTATTGATGTTTTTGGTTTAGTTGTGGAAGTATTTGTAGTCAAGCAAGATTGTTTTGATGGTGTCACATGACTACTTTCACTTTTGGCACGTTGCAGTGCATCCACCGCTGAGGCATAAGTCGTGTTCATGTGTGGCTAGGCACATATTGTAGATCGCTTTCACTGTCAATGTCGTTTTACAAAATAGCGAATACAGTAGAGTAACCATAAGGCCAACAGTGTGGCCTCACGTCGTCTCATAAAGGTTATAATTCATAAGCCATACGTTATCAGTGTCACACATATCTTACTCGTTATTTACAACGAGGATGGTGGAAAGAGCAGTCGTGCGGCGATGCTGCTGCATGACGCAATAACCAACACCACCACTAACACATAAACAGCCCACTCTCCTGCTAAATTTTATTTAATAGTTTATGCATAATAACGCACAATGACCAGTACTCCTTCAGTAAAGGCCGTTACACCTCCCATGGCTAACACCAACACCATACTCGCCTGTCCAACGGTCATTTGCTTCACTTTTCGAATAACATACACTATCGCAAAAACAGCAAGCACCAATAACCCACACAACCCGGCAAGCATAAAGTGTACAAGATTGCTTTTGATTAAAAAAGATTGTGTATAGTAGAGCGTTAGTGCGGCAAGAAATAGCTTTAGTCATAAATTGTCAAAGTACACCATCTGTGAAACGTACAGGTCAACTTTTTTGGACTTGTCTATGACGTGAGGCTCATTTAGCAAATGCAATCTCTTATTATTATTTTTATTACTCTGTTTGTTATTTATGCTGTACAAATTACTTATACGTGTATCATCATTCACTTTTACCTCATGCAAATGTTATGGTAGCTGTGTTGACGATAACGATGAAAATGTTTTATGAGGATGTGGTACAGCTTCTACGGCCAAGCAAAATGCACGCGATGCGGATAAATGAGCGGTAAAGTGAAACCACACCTTTGTGTGGTACACCTTTAGCGCATTTTGATTAATTGCACTTGATTACGGTTATACAGAGGATAGTAGTGGTGTTTGTGATTAATACTATTATGACTTTGGTTTGTTTATTGTTGTTGTTGTTGTTGTTGTTGTTGTTGTTGTTTTGTAGTGTGCACTAGTCGTCTCTGATAAGTGTTTCGGTGTATTTCCTTTTCTATTTGTGATGTAATTATCATTCAAACTTTTGTATTTATAATGTTCCAGGTTATGAGCTTCATCATCACTAACACTAGTAGATTATTATTATGATGAATGCGAAGATGTGAAAGAGGACAATGTGTGTAGAGTGGTAAAACTTTACTAGGTTAGTTTGTGTGATGTTGCAAGAACACGTCGACCAATTCACTGAAGTACTCACGATGGTAGTATTGATTACATTGAAGCTGATACCGTCTACCGTGTTTATGTTGACTGTGAAGACGAAGGGAAAAGAGATGACTTTATACCTGTTAAGAGAAGTGAAAACAAAGACGACGATGAGGAAGAAGGTGCAAAAGGTTGTGTTGTTCTTTTTCTCTTTTTGTTTCTTATTAATACTTCTGATACGGTCGGTTGCAATTATGAAAGTGATGATGATGATGATGATGATGATGTTGTTGTTGTTGTGCCCATCCTACCTTCATTCATATACGCATTCATGTAGTTGTTGTTCTTGCTCAAAGTATTTATATCGATCTTATTATCATTGTTGTTGTTGTTGTTACTGTACAGAAATGGGCCCAGTTACTCGTGTGTATTTTGCAAAAATCTGATTGCTCTCTTTGCCCTCATGTGCAACGCACTTATTCTGTGCTTAGCCATATTGTTAGAGCCACCAACACCATTACTTTTATCAATTTTGTTTGCACTATTTGAGTAATAACCTTTACTATTGATTTACATATCGTGACTATTTTATACTCACTATTTGCTATCAAATGAGTTTGACGCCTTTCCCTTGTACTGAACAGAAAAAGGTTTTGGTTGCTATTATTATAATGATAATCGCTATCATTACTACTCGTCATCAACAAATCTGTGATAAACTCAACTTAATGCCCAAGTCACGCCTCGCAATACGTAACTTCCAGAAGTTGATAGACTTTTTGTGTTTTTATCTTAATTGGGCTAATGTGACGCAGACTGAAAATATTTGTTAATAAGTCTGAGTGACTTGTA
Source organism: Blastocrithidia nonstop (assembly GCA_028554745.1). Taxonomy (NCBI): domain Eukaryota; phylum Euglenozoa; class Kinetoplastea; order Trypanosomatida; family Trypanosomatidae; genus Blastocrithidia; species Blastocrithidia nonstop. Next base: position 254,390 of record JAQOTN010000045.1, read on the forward strand.
CTATTACAATATAGTGTGTGCACGTGATATGAATGAATGTGAACACATCAATTAACCTTGATTAACTTGATGCATTGCAATTGTCTTATTGTATTTACTACGTTTTTCTGTGTTGTTATGTTACATAGCCTTCTACTATTTATGCTATTAGTGTTGTTATTGTTGTTATTGTCGTTTTGCGTTTGTTCTCTCAACGTTGTACGTTGATTGCGAAACTTGTGGAGGAAAGGACACAACGCGTATCGTTTTGTACAGTCCATTGTACAATAAGCCTTGACTGCTGCTTTTGATTCGCACCTCACCTCCGTCATTTGTTTCAACTACCGTAGAGAAGAAACTTTATTCACCTCTTTACTCGTCTATTGCAGCTGATATCTATTTACGATTATAATGATTACGATTATCAATATGCACTAACGCAGCTCGTGTGTACTCATCTACAACGTACTTTATTTACACACGTCGTTAATAGAAAAGTTGCTGTATTGCATACAGATGATATCATGGATAGTGTATTATTTGTGTAGCCAACTGTATCATGTAACTCTGAAGTCGATGTACAATTTTTCTTAACAAGTTATGCGCAAGTTGTCTTTAATATAATTAATATTATTTGACATATTCATCAAAATTTGTTTTCCCCGCTTGTTTGTAATTATTATTACTATTGTTGTTGTTGTGTATGATAGCACTATTCAAATAGGTTTTACTAATAAAACGCTGATCATGCAATGGCTCTTGTCAGTTGGTTTTATGTGGACCAATGGGTATTGTTAGCGCTACCGTAGAAATTGTTTAGCGTGCGAATAGCATGCCCTTTCGTTTGTTGTAGGGTAAGGTTTACAGCTATTATTCATTTCACATTTACATCAACGGATATTATAATTTGCATGCGAATCGTTATGAAACAATCGGTTTACTGCTACTAACAGCGGATTTATTTTTTATCTTATATCCTCACTTGTACATATTCTATTGCTTCAGTGATAATAATGATGTGCATGGATTGAGAGCAACTGCAGAAGCGAAAACACAACTGCACAAAAGAAATAACAGCAAAAGACAGCACAGCTCGGCTCTCGTCATGAACATTTTATGTGTAAAATAAATAAGCTTCGCGATTTATAATAATAAATGATAACAATCAATCTAGTCTGTTAATTATAACTTCTTTTTGTGTGTGAGTGAGAATAGTAGAAAGTATATATTTTCTTAGTTATAGTAAGACCCAGCTATTATACTAAATTTTGTAAGAAAATGTAAGGAAAAAAAAAAGTGATTGATCATTTATAAAATGTATAGATATCAGTGTAAACGAAAAATATGTCATCAAGTTTTAGATGAAAGCCCACATAAAAACAACAAAGTTAGAATAGTATATATTGGAACAATATATTGGCTGTAACGACTTGTGATTCTACTTTGTTACTCATACTCATCGAGTACTCACTTCATTAAATACTATATTTATGTGTGTGTGTTTGTGTGTGTGTGAGCACACGTTAAATATCAGAAGTCTGATATAAAATAAAGCAACCTTTTTTATAATGCTTACGTATTTTTTAATAATTTTAATTAAATTTTTGTTTTATATATTAAATTAGTTTTTTTGTGTATCTATAGCATATATGATTGTATTTTTCGCATCGTATTTATGATATGATTAATGATAAAAACTATTTTATATGTAAAAAGAAATGCTCCATTTCGATATATATATATATATATATATATATATATATATGTATATTTATGTGCATATATATTTTTATATAAATTTATACAAATCTTATGTAAATGTTTATTGAAAATTTATATAGGCAAAACTAAGTAATAAGTTTAATAAGTGTTATGTTTGTATGGAATACTATACTAAACGTAAGTAACGCAATAATAAATATTAAGTCTAGTATATATTTACAAATGAAGACATTGCAGAAGTTATCAGTTTAAATATATGTGTATATGTAAAGTATTCAAGATATTTGTTATGATTGACTTGCTTGCTTTTTCTCGATAATATGATGTTAGTAAAATAAACGATCAGCAGGTACAAAATTTATTGTTGCAAGGAAATTACAAGTAAGCAAATACGAATGTGTATTATAACTTTTATAAAATTTGTAAAGAGAAAAACAAGACAAAACGGACAATATGTGTTAACATGCATAGAACAACAAAAAACCGGTCAGATTTTTTTATGTGTAAGTATGGTATTATAAAAAAATTATAGTTTACTAAATAAAGGGTTATTTATTAATATATTTGTAGGTATGAAAATGGTTAATGTGAAAAAGAAAACAAGGATATTCGAGTATATTATAACATAATAAGCAAAACTAAAAACTGAATATAAATTATATAAGGTATATGAAGTATAAACTAGCTTATTTTTACGCTCACATCTTTTAGACTTTTGGTTTACGCGCACTGCGCTCAGACGCTCCATTGTCAAACGCCTTTCGGGCAAGTTGAATTGCCACAACAATATCATACAATGACCAAGCAGACACAATGGAGGTGGTGAGCAGCATGGCAAGATAATACGCACCTTGCAACCGTACCAGCTGATCCTCACTAACCGATACAAATGACCTTGACGTTAGCACCGAAGACGATGTCGATGGCAGGTCAATATGGGTGTTAGTCATGTGTTGAATTACACTGGCGATGGTGTTGCACAGTGGTACCGCAAAACAAGCCTTACAGAACAAATTACCCGAAATGGCATGTGCAAAGGCATGGCCACTTACCGCTGACCCTACCGTCGACATGATAAGAATGCCCCATGGCATGACAAAGGACACCAATGCCTTGACGAGGTTCACCGATTGCGCGGCTTAGAACAACTTTTTCGCACTCTCCATTAACGTATCATCAGAGTGGTGAGTTTTCTTAAATTCGTTGTAGGAACGAAATGCCACCCCAGCAAAGGACATGACCACTGTGGTAAAGGCCAAAGCCATCCCACGTGTGCCATGAAGCAAACGCTGTGCTCGAACGTGAAGATGATTAATCAGTACCACCGACTTGGACACTTTTTTATCCACATTACTACTTTTGCTGTTTTTGCTCTTGTGATTACTGTGATTATTGTTGCTATTGTTGCTATTGCTGCTGCTGCTAGAGCTGATGTGGTTTGTACTGGCCGATGTGCTGAGTACCTCTACCGCCTCTTTGTTGTGTTATTCATCACCTCGAAGTGGATTTAAACTGGAAATGAGACTTTTGTTCAGAGCTGTAGCCGCCTCTTGCGCGGTGGCTGGTAGTGATGTGGGCAAATGACGTGTGGTCGGTGTGTAACACATAAACCACGCCGATTACTGTTGAAGCACACTCAGTGGTATAAGCAACAAACCACTGAAGACGTGTAGCAGTAATTGTCAGTTGGGCATCTTGTTTCGCATAAGTCATTGCATTCCTTCTCGACCTTGATATAAGAACAGATTACCCTATGGTTCACTAAATGCGCCTCCGGTGCCACTGTTTCGAATATTACACAACACACTCGCCGTGTGATGCGTGGGCCACAACACATATAATGTATAACCAATCAAAAAGGAGTGTGTTAGCAGGCGTGTCCAGCTTGATGTAATTACGTAGTTGTACAGTAAATTACGTGAGGAGATATTCATAACTTTTATCAAAGAAGCTGCCTTATGAAAGATTCGTGTAATAAACGATTCATTCTTGTGCTTTGCGCGTTTTGTCTTGTGTTCAGCAGCCACTTTTTCTTCAATTACCACTGCCGATGGTGTTAAGGCAGCCTTGTCAAGGTTATATCGGTAATAATAATTGTTAGATTCAATCATAATGTGTAAAGCTTCTTCCCATGGCATCCGTAGCAGATATTTGAGAAATGGTGCGTTGAGCGTACTTGCCACACCAAACAAGGGTAAATGCTATAGCATAATAATTATAATTGTACCTCAAAATTTGACAAAACTATCTAAAAATTTTTTTGACACTTTTTATAAAACTTTGTTATATTGAAGCAAAACTATTTATCTATATACCTTAATATAAATCTTTTAATGTGTTAAACACTTAAGCGGAGCTAAAATAGCAATAATGCCACATAAAAGTAATATAAAGTGAATAGAAATAGATATAAATGTTTGTTATGTAAAAGTAAACATAAAAAAAGTAAAGAAAAACGGTAGTGACGCAAAACAAAAATAAGAAATATTCAAAAACATTTTTTTCATTGATGATATTTATACAATGCTTACTCAATCGGCATAAAAAAAAGTAACAAACGCGAAAAACAGTCAAGTGACTTGCGAATACAATGTATCAGCTAATATTGGTTCAGCATAAATTATACAAGTATTGATTAATCTGCTTTCATTTCTCTTCCTCTTGCACAATTCAAGAATTTTCAGCAACGGATATTTGACGCTTACTGCACTAGATCAACGAAATAATTGCTATTATTTACTTGTTTTTCTCTTATTACATTTTTAACCTTTTCAGTAAAATTTAACATATTGAATTGTAATATAACAAAATAAATTACTCTGTTTGCCTTTGTTCTGAAAAATAAAATGTAATGCACTATACATTATTATTATTTTTTTTGTAGCGACAAAAATCATGTAATGTACATAAAAACGATTTTTTGATTATTCTTACAGAGAGAAAGCTATTTCTTCAATTTTGACCTATCAAACCATCTTAACTCAAGATAAGTATATTTGAACTGATAGCCTAAACAATTCGACGTTTTATCTTAATGATAATTTTTATTTATATCGGTAAATTCTATAACTATACATATATATGTATATCTATATAAAATAAAAAATTATTGCAAAACATTTCTTCATTTTTTCCCGTACATAAAGAGATTGTCTGTTAATAAGCATAAATGTATTCGGTAGAATAAGTTTATATTCAAAGTTAAACAGATTTGTATAAAAGTAATAATTTATCATGATACATTTTCTATGAGTTGGCTTATATACCACTGTATTCAGATTAATTACACTGATTGGCATACATGCATGCATGCAAATAAATGTGAGTAGATGATGAGGATAACTAATATCAAATACTCAATTACTCTGTTAATTGTAGGTTTACATATTTTTATAAATTTAGTTAAAAAAAATTTTCAACATTTAACTATGATAATGCTAATTTATTTTGGTGCATCAATAATATAGTAGTCAACTAGGCATACTCATTAACTCACTTTTTTGTTGTAATTATTTGTTTGATTCAAGAGATAGTAATGTGTAAAAATATGTATAAATGTATTGAAGGTAAATGTTGATAATGACTTGATAAGAAGAGGATTATAAGGTTAAGTGAGCAGTATAAATTAGCATTGAGTGCAGTGTTGAAATACAAAAAAAAACCCACACAAATATACATATATACATACATGCATTGTAGGTATGCAAACAAAAAAACACAATTATATATATATATATATATATATATATATATATATTTATTTAAGAATAATATACTTTGAAAAGAAAAAAATAAGACACAAATACCTTTGCAAAACATAAGGTGAACGTTAATATATTATTACATTTCTATGATATGAATAAAACAAAATATTAAAACATTTAAATAATCAATAGATTATAGCTAAGATACTAATATAAAAGGGGCTACAGATGAAAAATGATATTTTCGTTAAATTCAATTACATAACTCGTAGCTTTAACTATAAAAAGTTTTTCAAATTTTTCAATTCGTAATTATTACACTTCATTTACAATTAGTATAATTTGTTGAAACAGTTAGAATATAGTCATAAAAATTAAATAACATTGTAAACAAACTAAATGAATAAACATTGAAGGAAATTTTAAAAAAAAAATAGGAAAACAAATCAATAATTAGAATATATTAAAAGCTATTCACACTATTGTACATTGTGCAACTTTAAAAGTTAATACGCACTTGTTTAGTTGCAGTGAATATAAAGAGAGTGAAGTGAAATTGTAATATGAGAATACGCAATCAGAAGTGCAATAAAGTGAAAACAAAACAATACAAATTCTTTTTTATTATCACTAGTATTGTAGTTTGTCTTTTGTGAGGACTAAGTTAATTTAGGGACGTAACAAAAATGATAAGTTTTCAGAGAATAAGAGGATTTGAATACAAACAAGGTCAAACAGAAAAATATATTTGGCACATCACAAAGCAAATATATGATATATAAATATATATTAATTTAATCTAACTCGAAGCGAAAATTGCGTGTTAAAAACAATATGTTAAAAAAAAGTTTAGTTTTGGCAAACACTAATGACCTTACATTATTGCCTTTTGTTTGTTACTGGTAATTGTATGCTTTATCGATTATTTCTCAATGGATGTAGTTGACTCTTTTGCCATATTTTGCGTCGGTTCTTTTGTTTTTTCGTAATCTATATTACACGTTTTTCGTTATATGCACAATGCAGCGATTGAGTACTACCGCAAATTTTAGACATGAGTTATTACATGGCGCTACTATGCTTTTCTGAATACTCGATTTATGTAATTCTTTCTTGGCGTTATCTGCTATACAAACAGACACTATTGGAGTGAGTATTATTAAATACAACATCTGATCTGCAAAATCTACACTTACAATGTGTTTGTTGATATTTTGCAGCATCATCATTACTTTTATTATCACCGTCATCTTCACCATCACCGCTAGCTGCATCAAGATACTTACTCATTATCTATTGCATCACTTCTGCGTTTTCGCGATTACGATGCAGCAACAACATTTGTAGACATTGCCAATCATCACTATACTAATCTTCAGTTTGCTAAGCTGCATTATCTTTTTTATGGAATTTATTTTATTTGTGCACTTGTCTATTATTTGTTTATGGAGTATATTGGTGTGTCTCGCTTCCAGCATAAAGACTGAACAGATTGGCATCATCTTCTATTTTGAGAAGAGCATCTTTATAAATATCGTAATAATTTCTAAAATGATAACTATTATTTTATTTGTTGTCGATATATAATTTATTTTGTAGGGATCGTTGATCTTTGACATTCACTAATTTGTTTACATGCCATATATAACTTTCATGATTGTTTTTATTATCATTAGACACAAAGACGTGATCGTCACATTCGTCGGTGTCTAATTCTTCTATTTGGAACCGTATGTTGTTGTTAATGTTGTTATTTTAATTAAATTTGTGTCGTTTGTATTATACACAATTATTGCAATAATAATCGTTATCTTCACGTAGTGTTGCATCTTTGGGTCGCATTAAAAGATAAGCGCAGTCAAGTTTTGCATGACTACTGTGCTTATTTTTGTTATCGAGTTTATTGCTTAAGAAAACAAATTCATAAAAGTTGTGTGCATGGTTGTACTGTGATGAGTTACGTGGTGTGCACGCTCGCAGAAAATTAGTCCCCTCCTAACACAATTATTCTTTGTTTTCCATTACCTATTTTTCAAGATCACCGTTATCATTGCAGCTGCTCTCCCGTGTAACGTGATCAAAATGAATGTTGTTCTCATTCATATTGTCAATCTTGAGATAGTCTTTGTAGTGTGATTTGCAATATAATGTATCATTGGGTTGACCTACCATACCACTTTCATACTATTATTGATAATCATCAACATCATCATCCTCACTACCATAATGATTATCATTATAATTATTATGACTGTTATAATTTATTGTTAATGGAGCCGTTTACGACAATCCACAATTTAACTCTGGCTGTGAAACGGAGGAATAACTGTCTACGTGCACAATAAAGCTACGAGAGTATGAACGTTGATTACGTGGTGTACACAAATCTCACTGACTTGCACAAATATTATCATTTACATTACTGCTATCTGTATTACAAGTATTATTAACATTATTAACACAACTGATACATTCGCTATTGTCATTGATATCTATTGTAATACCCTGCGTACGCCTTTCACTGGACTGCTCATTGCTCGAACAAAGACTAGTTTCATTGGCATTCGCGCATTTCCTTCTTCAATAATTTTATTACTACTATTACTGCTACTACCACTACAACTATGAATATTATTTATGAGCATGACACGTTTTTCTTTAGTTCACGTTTTATTGAGTTTTATAATCACAGCAAATTGCACTATTCATGTCCTTTACAATTAATTTATCGATGTCATTGTGAATATTGTCATTGTGATCAATAGTTTTGTCGGCTAATGCACCTGACGCATCAACGCTATTTACAACGTATTTGTTCGTACTATCTTTATTATTGTTAATAATGCAACTACTGACAGTTACACTATTAACTCCTTTTTCCATATGCGTGCCAATATTAATGGATTGTTCTTCATTTGTACCAAATTATTAAAATTTTTAACACGCTAACGATCTTCGTGGTGCCTATCTTTTACTAGTAATTGCACGCACAGTTATCGGTGAACCTTCAACACGAATCTCTTGATATTAATATATTTTGCATGCTCGTTTCCTTTTACTCTGTTTGTTAGTTTGAATAAGATCACAATTATTAGTGCAAGTATAATAAACGTTTTTATTATTTTTATCCGTATTTTGATTTTGCATTAATCTATTACTGTATTGTTTGCTATCATCTTTATTTTGTACTTTCAATGTGCAATGATCACCATTATCATTTTGCAGGTATGCTCTATCACTTTATTTCTGAAGTCAGTTGAAGTATTTACAACTGGTGTGAGCACCTCTAATGATGTAAACATTAGATCTGTTGTACATTAATGGTGTTTTGAATGGACTTGCATAAAATCTATCATATCATTTGTTTGCATAAAATGAGTGCTTTTTTTCTATGTCATCCTTCGCACATATTTTTTCATTCACGTTATTATCTCCGTGAAATTAACATTCGCTCTTGTTAGGGACTAATTTATTGCAAAAAATGTGTACATTTTCAGGATCTTATACATGTTTATTTTTACTTTAGATATCATAGTCTTCTGTGACAATTTCTTTCATGTTTTAACAATTTACTTTGTTCGAAGCAATTATTATCGCGTTATCGCTATTGCTAAATGATTGATATGAAATTTATTCGCCTATTTGGCAATTTATGTAGTAAGGGTTGTGTCTTGTGTAGCTTGCCCCGTATTTACGTCCATACAAAATACTTGCCTTCTTGCACTCTGCCTTATTTTGTTGTTTTAAATTTTGTTGTGACGTTAACATTGAATATGATCAAATTTCAAATTTAAAAACTGTAGTAGAATTTTTAGACAATCCTCGAATCTATTTTGATTAAGAAAATTCCTTTTTATTGATGATGAAATCAACTAGCTGCTATTTGTTATTTTATATAACGTACTTGTAAAGGTTAATATGTGTAAAGTGTGCAAGACGTTCTCAAAACAAATAATGAAATATTTACGTTATATCTGAATTCTATATGAAAAAAAGAAATACTTGATAGATTAATAATAATTATATAGAAATAGTGTATATATAAAAGTGTTAACGAAAATAATATTATATGCAAATATCATAAAATTTATTATTTGAGAAAATAGGAGAAGAATAGCAGAACAAATATAGCGAAAATGCTTAACGTATAGCACAATTTATTTGTACGGAGTAAAGATGTGTAAATAAAGAAAAGCAGCAAAGCTATTCACTCAAACTTATTCTACTATTATCTTTTTGTTCTGGAAAAAAAAGTAAATTATAATTGATTGATGTAAGCAAAATGATTTGATTGATGTAAGCACAAGAAGGTTAAAGAAAAGTGTTAAAAACTTTCAATATGTGTAAAGTGAAGATGCAAAAAAATGAAATTTAAAAGGTTTATTCACAAAAGCAAAATACTATTATAAATGATAAAGTAAAAATAATTTTATAAAATTTTATTAATAGAATCTGAGAATCGCACTAAATCAGTCTTAGTAAATTGCTGATGAACTTTTTAAAAATTTTTTGTCGTTAAAAGTTTTCTCCGCTTTTGCGATAAAAAACGCAAATAAAACTATAAACTTAGTAACTCTCTGTAAAATATATATATTTGTTTATATATTGGTGAATTAAATGTGAAAGGTCAAATAATAATAATAAATTTATGCACCTATTCTTCTTTCAAATAAAAAATATTTTCTTTTTATGAAAAATTCTGTTACGTTACTTCAACTTTTGAAAAAAGAATTAAAGTTGTATTCTATTACAGCTTTTAATTATTTTTTTTGGTAAAAGTTTTTAACTCTATAGTAATACAAAACTATTACAATCAAAAGCAACTAGTAGAAGTGAAAATGAGCAAAACAAATACTATACAATTTGTTGAAAGCACACACTTTTTTAGAAAAAGTTTATATGTTCTGATAAATCGTCAATAGCGGTATTGAAAAAGAACTAACGGGATAACTATACAGGTTTAAAACAGCAATGAATGTTTAAATACAAAATAGAAAAATATGATAACTTTTTTCAGTTTCTGCTTTGATAACTCTTTATATTTCGCAAAAAAAACCAAAAAAATCCAGATAACAGCAATATTTTTTTGGAAATAGTATTGTAATAAGATACCTAATTTACTAATCCTTTAAGTGATCTGTAAGTAAAATAGAAAAATTTATATGAGTGCAACGTTTATTTTCTATCTAAATTACCTTTCTTCTTACTGTCTATACTTTATTAAGAAAATTTTTTTCCTGCGCTACTTGTAGAATTTTGTAAAATTATAAATTTACTCTGTAGAAAACACACAAAAAAAAATGATCTATGCGTGTAGTGTAATCTTGCTTTTGACAAACTTTTTGATGTTGTTGTTGTTGTTGTTGTTGTTGAAGAATGATTGATTGTAGCAAAAAGCAGATGACAACTACGTTGAAAAAATAAAAGTAGATTATAATACAACTAAGTATTTAGTTGTTGTAGAATGGTCAAGATAAACTAGAAAATAGGTGAATGGACTAAGAAAATAAAACACAACTATAGCGATAAAATATTACAACTATTTTAACTTTACCTTTAACAATATTAAGTAATCTCAAAAATAATAATTTTATCAAAGTTATACCTTGCTGTGTTTCAGCGCTTACTGCTATGTATTTACGTATCTACACTAATTTTTTTTCCACTTTGATTTTACTGAAAGGAAATTTGTTTATCAAAGGACTAAGTCGTTAAATAAGTTAAGCAAAAGTAATTTGTGAAAGCGTTGACAGGAGCAAATGAAAACACTAGTTGGCAAATTCACTTTTATAAATTTAATGCGTTTATTATGAATGTAATAAAATTAACACTGATTAATATTGATAAAATCAAAAACAATATATATGTATATATATATATATGGTAGTCAATGAGTTATGTACTAAAAAGTTGATATAAACTTCAATAAAGTACAATAACTAAACTTTATATAATGGTTTTGGTTAATAAATTTTATATGTGTGTTTCAAAAAAAAAAATGGTAATATTTAATTTATAAATAGAACAAACCACCAGAATAAAATAAAAATTATCACTTAGATCAACAGAAATAATATATAATTTAATATAGTAGAGTTAAAAAACTGTGAAAACAAAAGACTACTTATAAATCTTTTTTTTTAAGGAGAAGAAACAAAACTAAAACTGAAAATTGAAAAAAAAATCGAGATGATTTATGTTAAGATAGAATAAAAGTTAACGTCGACAATCTTTTCAAAAAAAATAAATTGATTTGTGAAATAGTTGAAACAATGGTAACGTGATTTAGAAAAAGTAAAAATAACAATAAAAGTAAATGAAATAATGATTTTAATAATGAAAAGCATGATATAAACCAAACTCTTACAGTAAATTATTGTAAGTTTGGTGTTTACGCAAACTAGTTACATTACAACATGTTTTCGCTACTTAATTTGTGCAGTCAAGAGTAATTGTATTTTACACCAATAATTATAGCATAAAATAAAACTAAAAGGTATGTTGCAATTCGTCGTGAAGACGATTAATGCATAATTTATGTAAATTGTATGAATAACTGTTAAGCGATAATTAGAATAACGAACTAAAATACAACAAAACAGCAACAATTGGTTTGTGTAAAATACGCACAGTATTTAGCGAGTCGATAAATGAAAAAAAAAAAACATAGTTGTAATTGCAAATAGCGCAAGGTTTTACATACAGAAAGAAGACATTAAATAATACAAATTTTATAAATGTAACACAATCAAGTTTTGTATATTAAAATATATTTTTATTTTATACATATTTTTTTTTTAAAAAAATTAGCTTCTGATGTTTAACCGTCTATTACAATAACCTATAAATGTAATATATCAAAACTTGTTGATATACCACTGCTACTGTTACTAACGTTATTCGAATCATTCAATGAAAATTGACTTTCATCATTAACATTCAACTCATCCTTGTCACTAATGCTCACATTTTATTCAGGAAGGTTAAATTTATTCGTATGATAATATTTACTGTGCGAATTGTCAATCATGTTGCTATTATCGTTATTATCTGCATCAGGTTGTCATTATGTTAGGGGAGGACTGCAAGTGAACGTTGCACATGGCGCAGTTGCACCATGGTAAAGTGTATCATCAATGTAAATACTACTACCTAATCCGCCTCCACCAATAACGATTGAATTACGTCGGCAGTTAATAAACTGCTGATTTGCACCCGAGGAGTGAAATGTGTGAAGTTGTGGCAATGTATTACCAGTAGACTGCCCATGTCCAGCGGACTGGAATATCTGAAACACAAACGTCTCACCACTGCCGTAGTACCGCCGTGTGTTTCGGTGAAGTAGATGCGACAAGTAGGCCCCAATGATCATTTTATTTACTTTAGCTTTATTCTCATTTACGTGTTAATGAGTGTCATTGGCACATGCATTAATTTATTTAGTTTCATTAATCCCAGTGTGTACGTTACTAGGATGTTTATCTTTGAATTAATGAACGTCAATTTTGTGTTTCTCCTCACTTCTCTCATTACTACTCTTGTCATTCTCGCACTCATGACTGTCTTTCTGCGTCTCTACAACTCTGTGTTCCATTTTTTGAATATATATTTCATTCATGTTTTTCGCTTTTGACAATTTGTATTATGACTGATGCTGCTGCTGCTGCTCCTTCTTCTATAAGTTTTTCTGTTTTTGTAATTACTACACAAGAACTTTTTTAGCCTCACGAACACCTTGCCCGTCTGCGGCAAAGCTGTATGTCGTTGATGGAACTAACTACATGACAAGCAACATTGGACGTGATGGTAGTTCATTGCAATCTTTTCTGTTTTTACTGCCGTGCAACTGCTGCTGCTGCTGCTGCTGTTCATGTCAATTCATCGTTCGCTTACTCGTATAACGGTGTCGCTCCTGGTAGTCCGCCTCTTATCGCTCACAGTTTGTAAACAGTGTGTTTAGACTCACTCCATGAACGTATGAGCTATAAATTATTCGTCAATTAGCATACTGCTGTAGTATAGGCAACTCGTCATGAAGAAGTTGACGAGAATACGCAGATAATATAGAGATACCGGTGGTGTTGTCATTGACTAATTCCATTTGAGAATGATTGCTTTTGCTTTTGTTTGTGTTATTATTATTGTTGCCCTCATCCATCATACTACTTTACATATTTGCAATTTTCAATCTCGCCTGCTCCTGAGCCTGACGTTCAATCATTTCATGTACCATTTGTTGTGTGGCTAATTGAGTTTATAATGTGGATGTGGTAAATACAGAAAAATCAATCGTAATATATGGAATAAAACGTGGTGGTACATCTCACGCGATAGAGGGCTACACCATACTACTTCCCTGACGCTGCTTTAGTAAATTTTCCTCTTTGCTTTCGTTGTTAATTGATTTGCGATGCATCATTTGCACCGACGTCATGGCAGAGTGCAATGTGGAAATCAATTTGGACTACCCTCGTTGTGCGCCTTTGTCTTGGTCCTTGTCGGTTGTACTTGTAACACTAATATTATTACTATTTCCACTTTTACTGGTACTGTTGCTATGTTTATAGTTGTTTGCGTTAGTGCTGTGTGTGCTAACTTCCTCAGTTGTCTTATTGAGCTGATTATCTTACGATGTCATTTTATTTGATCAATTACTCTTTTCACCTTCTTCTCTTCGCTTGTACAGCTGTGCAGCGGAAGGCACACTTACTTTTTGTTTTCACCACGACGAGAGTGGCTTCTCACTTTGTATAGTACTGTGTCATTATTTATGGGCCATTTATTCACGTCTTTATTAGTTTTTCAGATGCTGTTCTTATAAGTTGCTTTTCAGCTCACTCATGTTATTACTATTATTTTTTTCTATTGCAGCTACTTTATTTTTGTGAACTTACTGATCAGTCATAACTGAGCATTGCAATAAGCTACTATCACTTTTACTCGTATTAATATCATTATTTCTGATACGTGTTGTGTTTCTACTTTCCTCACTATCACCATGAGTAGCAGTCACAGCTGTAGTAAGAGTATACTTGTTAGGCTAAGACAGTAGTAATGATCCTCTTTACCGTATAACAGAGATTTTACTGCTATCATATTTGTTGTTGTCGTTAATGTTGTTGTTGTAATATTTATTAGCGGGGAATGATGATGCATAAGGATCTGGCATGGATGGGGGCAGAAGAGTTGCATTGTGCGCATGACACACACGTTTTGAAGAATGGCATACACTACTATTATCACCCATACTTTGCTACTTTACAGTTTGAGCCATGGGACTAGATGATGGAGAGTGAGTTCGTGTACATGTTATTGCCTCATGATCTATTTCACCTTGCTTATCATTCGTTGTGTGTAGTCTTTGTGTCATGTTACGTGAGGTATGTTATGGTCAAGCTACATTTGCACTTAAATACTGCCCGGCATCAGACAAGGTAGATTTGTACATGCGTTTGATGTGAGATACCTCATTGACTAATTTCGTGTAGAAGTTGGTCATTTGTACGTCGTGTGTGTGTTTTCAGCCAGTTCATCAACTTCACCCAAGGTGAATGCGCAACTTGTTACGCAGAATGTATATTGCCTTGTTTAGTTACTGAATGACCGTACATAACACATTCGTGTCAATGTACTACACACGGTGAATGTGACGATAACGATAAAACAGTGTTAATAGACGCAAACTCAGTTACTGCGTTTCTTTATTGCTTTCACTTTATTCATTCACATTTCCACTTTGCGTTGTGTAACTGTTATACTTTTTCTCACTTCTACAAATAATACTGTTAGTATTGTTGTTATCACAAGCAACAACGGTTGAAGGGTGAGATGTAAAATCTGCTTTTTGCAATTCTCTGTTTGTATCTTTAATGGTGTTATGTTGTACAGTTCGTGTATCTAGTTCCGATAATGTGCGTGTTTCACGACTTCGTGTGTAGCGGTGTGGCTCAAATGTCATTTTTTCTTCCGCTAATAACAATAATCCATTCTTGTGATGCATACTCGGAAGTAGTAACTACCTACCTGTGTGTGTAAGTATAAACGGATGATGTGTTCTCCGTTGTGTTAATTGTAGAGTACCTAATTGCTTCAATTGTTATTGTTGTTGTTGCTGTTGCTGCTGCTGCAGTTCACTTTGTGAGCATGAAGAGCTTCGTGGCGATTCGTGCTGCATCAAATTTTTACCAATAACCTTCAATGGTTTATTATTATTACTAGAAGTAGATGTGTTTGTGGTGCTTGTGTGATTGTCACTCGTTATAGTTGAAGTAGAGGAAGATTTATGCTATGATTAGAATGTTTATTTTGTTTATGGTGGCGATGATGATGTGAATTGTTGTCTGTGTGTTGACTGTGTCTAAATTTGTGTTGAAATATTCGATTGATTTGTGACACCCGTGAAAAAGCTAATAAGTCTGTCACCAAAGGAAATATGCGGAGCTCCTGGTACAGTTGCATTTGCATTTGCCTAATTGTTTTGACGGTGAGCCTTTTCAGCTGGCACAGCTCTGTTCTTTGAAATCTGATTGTTTTCCTTTGTAGAAGTATTTGTTTGTGCTTCTGACGATAAATTTACACTATCACTTCTACTTGTACTTTGACTTGGTATACGTTTCATTGTGGTATCATGATATACTGGAAACGTCCTGTTTACATGATACGTCTATGTCAATGCTACACTTCTGTAGATGCGACTGACCGAGTACAGATTGACAAAATTCATCACACTACCAAGAACATTTACGCACAACACATATAATATGCCTGGTGCTAATAACTACGGTGCCTACTCTGCAGATGGCAGCCCATGCTCATCTAGCTATGCAAGTGTATTAAACACACCATTGGTACACTCACACACAAGTTCATTACAGGCCAAACGCATCATCTTGTTCATGTACTATTGATAATACTTTTACTCATTATCATTAGCATCACTACTGCTGTGATTTTAATTCTTGTCGGAGGACACATTGGTGTTATTATCGGAATGTCTTGATGAAACAAACTGCTTTTGACTTTTCACAGTATTGTCAATAATTTAGCTACCGTTTGACAAATTTTTTTTATTGTTACTATTATTAACATTACTATTTTTAATGTTAATATTGTGTTTGCTACTAGTGTTCGTGGCAAAGGGGCTTGCACGATTAGTTTATTATTATTTATACACTATCGAGTTGAACTGCCGCGTAAACGTGTCACTGTGTTCAAGCAACTTCATCTCTCGTTAACGTTATGCCATGTGTTACTAATATAATTTGTGTGCCCGTTTGCTAAGAAAGAATTCTACCGTAATGTTCAAGAACAAAATCATCTCCGCCACACAATCCTACTCTTACGTATCATTTTTCACGTGTTAACCAGTCTGCTTTTATTTTTTAACACTATCATCACCACCAGTCGTGCTAGTAATACTAGTAGCAGTATCAATATTATTGTTCTTTTGTGTAGCCGTCTGTGTTGCTTCTTCTGTATTAATAACTACATTATTATTTTCTTTTTTCGCTATATTTATGTTATTACTGTTTTTGTTTTCATCAGTCATAGATCGTGCCTTGTTAACTTGTAATGTAGCCAATTCAGTTCGTTTTTGTTCAAAGTCGGTTAAAGCAGTACTGAGTGCTGCCATTAGACAAACCACATCTTATGCGGTATGGCAATGAATAATCAACGCACACAAATCACGCAGTGAGATGATATCATGAAATAATCGTTGGCAATACGTAGATGCCTTTCGTGTCGGCAAATATCGTGCTTAATATCTCAGGGGAGTCATTTAAGGTAAAGGTGAAGCAAAAGGAGAAGAAGAAGAAAAAGAAGAAGAAGGATGATTTGTTGAAGTTGAGTCAAACGGTACAGTTACTATTGGACTGTGCTATATCGGTAAGTTTGTAATATGCTTGCTCGTCTTCAATTCACTGTTAATACTACTAATATACTAATTAGAAAGTAACGCTCGCCACTGAAGTTTGTACAAGTATTCGTGCTTCAACGTTTATTGGCCTATCGACCACGCAGGAGATGGATGAGGTGATGGCGGAGAGGAAAGCGACAGTGGCGAGGACGACAAGGAAACGTGTGATGTGTTAGACGAAGAGGTCTAATTAGTAATGATGCATTCATTATTATCATGATGATTAGGACTATGATGCTATTAATCTTGATTATCACATCTAACATTTTGATTGCTGTTAGGGTAGTTATCATTACCCGCTGAAGTGTTACCCCGGTTGAAGTGTAGCGCTTATTATAGTTACTACTTGTACTCCTCATGTATGATATTCTCAATCAGCAATGAAAGTCGTTTGGTGTCTGACAGCAACAGTCACTCATACGCGTCTTCCATAAACCCGGCTTGTCAGAGCGTACATGACACATTTCAGAGAAGTGTGGCAAACATGAGCGTAAGAGAGAAGCGAAGTGCCTTCACCCTCGTTGATTATAACTTATAATTATTATCATTCCCACCATGGTGATTGCTTTTGCTAAACTCATCATTTTATGCCCTTCATTGTCCTTTACGAATGTTAGGTGTAGACTAGGCTCGTGGTAAAGTTGACATGGCCTACGATGATCTCATTGACATTCGTTCGTTACGCGATAAGTCTGCTAGTTACGATGACGATGAAGAAAATGGTGTTATTGTCGTCCTTGTTGTTGTTTTCAAACTGGGCATAAAACTATCAATAACGGCTCTAGGTCGAAGTGGACTGCCTGCAGTTAATGTATCACACGTGTAGGGCGAACCGCCTTCGTTGACATCTATTTTCGTATTTATAGTAGCAATAGCCTTGCCATCACTATCTGTGCCACCATCAACATCATCATTGTTGTTGTTATTATTATTAATTTGGTTATGTTTATTATTTTCTTACAAATGAAGATTATGCTTTGATTCTGTTGTATTTGTATCAGCATTGTCAATATGATTCACATCACTCGTTTTGTTAACTGCATAAGTATAAATATTACTGACAATTGGTTCATTGTTATGTTCACTTACACGACTAGCACGAGCAGTGCATTGGACATACTCATTAAAGTTTCGAATAAGTTGTTCTAGTGGTAACTTACACTGCTACTCTAAAGTGGAGAGAGGTAATGCGTCTAGGTTCACCTTACGTAGCGTAGCAATCAATCAAAAATATGGCTGTACGTCATTAGCGTGCATTTGTGTAGACGTGTAATGTGAAAGAACTCGACTAGATTCATTAGCGGTGATGGGATTACTTTGAGCGTTGTGTTATGCGGTTTGCATCATTGTTGCCTAAAGAGATGATTTATTGAGTGATAACGATGGTACTGATTGCCCTAATCGCTCTTGTGCATAATCTTCATCATCTAAACCAGGTGGAAGCAGCATCATCGACAGCGGATCAATACCTGTAACGGTGCTTTTACTATTTACGTTGTGCGCTTGTTAGTTTGACTTGCTGCCAACTTCAAAAGGAAATGAAGAGTTGATATGCGTTGAGTTGGAAGTTTTATCAGCATTATTTTTTATCTTGTCATCTTCACCTTGTGTTGTCAACATAATATGACTTTATTTATTTTTCAGACTTACGTCCTCTTCTCTGTTATCTTTGTTATTGCTGTTATTATTACCGGTAATAGTAGTATTTGTAGCGTTAATATTCATAACACTAGCGGAAGTAGATTTTGTAGTGCCTTCTGTGATTGCCTTATCGTTCCTCTCGATATGGAAAATTGCGGATTGCACCAAATCCTACACCACAGCACACTTTCGTGCAAGAACTTTGTAAATTAAGGCAAAACTTTGAGATGCATCGACCATTTAATTTGCATCTGTGGCCTGTAAGCTGTGCCGAAGTGCATAACGTAATAACTGCACGTCAGTTCATACATGATTATTATTTACACTACTAATGTTATTATCTTTATTGACACTATCACTACTATTTGTACTTTTATTATTTTGACTATTAGCTACTGCATTATTATCATTAGCTTTTTGCAATTTAGTCAATTATACAGATGACTAAAGTAGATTTTTTTGTGTCGGTGAGGCTGACACTTGTGCAGGTGAAACAATAATAGAATTCACATTTGATCGAACGTAACTTTCTGTCTTGCTCTGCTATTTGTTTTACACGTTAACTTCTTTATTTGTAATCGATTAGCGTTAGTTTTGTTAGTCAGACATGACACAGTATTTGATTCACAAGTTATAACTTAAACAATTATCTAACTTTGACTTTAATTTAAAGTTTGAAAAACTTTCGCTACAAAAAAAAATTTGCTAATAATTACTAATTGCAAAAGTTAATAATCGAATTGCTACTAATGAACAACACGAAATGTATATATGTGTTGTGTAAAGTTTAACGTATTAATTATCTTATAGAAAGTTAGATGGAAATCAAATTTTGTGGAAAGAATAAAAACAAGTGCATGAGTTTTTGTTAAAATAATTACTCATTTTACTTTTTATGACGAAAAATAATAACAACTACTAAATACTTACATAGAAATCATATGATAAATGGACATAATAAGATTAGTATAAGAGAAAACTAAAAATAAAAAAAAAAGTGTAAATCTTCACAAATAATAAGTAGCAAAAATATACAAATATTTTTACAATCAATACTGTATAAATAATGTATGTAGGATATTTGTAGCTATATAATTTAATTTACCCTTCTTAATCAAACAGGCCAAATCCCATGTCATCATCTTCCTCTTCAACTTTTTCTTCTTTCTTTGCTTTACCAGCATCCGCACCACTACCAGCAGCAGCAGCAGCTCCTTTGTTAGCATCGGCTGCAGGAGCACCTTCAGTAACGGTCGGAGCTACTGCGGCAGCAGCATTCAATAGCGACTCGATTGGTTTCTTCTACAAAAATCGAGAAAAGATGATGGGCAAGGTGGGGCGTACATCAATTCCAGCTGCCTTGACTGCCGCAGAGATGTTCTACGCTGAGACCGGCAGGCCTGAATCGCTCAACATGAGCGCAGCATAGGTGCACGCTAACGTTTGAGTGTTATCTGCCATTGTTGACTACTAGTGTAATTCTATCGGAAAAGATTTGTTTCGCTTTTAGTATACTATACTACTTCTAAAAATGTCCTCAGATTAGCGTCTCTAACTAGATGCTCTTTTTTCAATTTGATTAATTAAATATAAAAAAAGTATTGTGAATATTGTTTGTGAAAAATGTAAAAGTGTAAAGATGAAAAAATTATATTAAAAAAAAATAAATTTAGCTATTCTCAGAATAAGTACCATAATTAATTTATAAAACATTCTGGACATAATTTCCGATTGTACAATGTGTTTTTATAATACATTCACTTTTTGTTTATTTGTTTGAGAGATTAAATAAAAACCATAAATAATTTATCAAGTGCATTAAATAAATGTGTCGACAATGTGAAATATATATTTGCAGTGAGAATAAGTGATACCATTATATGCCAAGGAGTTCGACAGAGTAAAGTAATCAGTGTCAAAATTAGGTCGTTCATTATTTGTAAATATGAGTAAAGTCATTAGTCACTACATTGGTCAGTGATCGGTGCTTTTTCTTTTATGACAATAAACAAGTATTTTTCTGCTCAGAGTACCTCTACACCTTACAAATTAAGCGCGCTCTCCTACACATGCATCGAAGTAAATATTCATAAGATGTGCATTACTTGATCATTGCCTCAAATCAAAAAGGGAGAAAAACAAATTTGCTGTCTGCACTTCACGAGTTTTACCTGCTGACCTTCTGCATTCATTTTTTTATGAATTACCTTTTATTAAAACTCAATGTCAGATAGTAACTCGAATTCACTTTATCATCACCGTGCAACTACATATACGCACATATGCATTCGCGCACTATCATTTGATAACATCAAAAGAAAAAAGATTTTGAAAATTAAAATTACCAAGACACAAATATTTTTACAAGCAATACTGTATAAATAATGTATGTATGATATTTGTAGCTATATAATTTAATTTACCCTTCTTAATCAAACAGGCCAAATCCCATGTCATCATCTTCCTCTTCAACTTTTTCTTCTTTCTTTGCTTTACCAGCATCCGCACCACTACCAGCAGCAGCAGCAGCTCCTTTGTTAGCATCGGCTGCAGGAGCACCTTCAGTAACGGTCGGAGCTACTGCGGCAGCAGCATTCAATAGCGACTCGATTGGTTTCTTCTACAAAAATCGAGAAAAGATGATGGGCAAGGTGGGGCGTACATCAATTCCAGCTGCCTTGACTGCCGCAGAGATGTTCTACGCTGAGACCGGCAGGCCTGAATCGCTCAACATGAGCGCAGCATAGGTGCACGCTAACGTTTGGGTGTTATCTGCCATTGTAATCTTAAACTACTACAGCTATATTCAACTTAAATAGAAAATTTGTAATTTGTTTACCACAATATATAGTTTGTCAAGCAAAACGTAGGAAACAAAATGAAGATGTGTAAATTGTATAATATGACATAAAAATTTTTGTAATGCAATTTTTTTTAATTTGTTAGAAAAGTAGCTGAATGTTTTTCTTTCTTTACAAGATTACGTTATTTAACTTTAACATATTTACACACCTGAAGCAAATAAACCAATATAATGTCAGAAAAAAATTGATAGCAGCGAAGATGTAAGTAATAATAATACTGAAAGTATTCAAAGCATAATAAAATATACTATTAAATAAGAGTAGTAATACTTTATTATAGCAGTATAAAGCAGTAACATGCAAAAAAAAAAAAAAAAAAAAAAAAAAACGAACAGAAAAAACTCGTCTGTTCATTCACACCTAACTCTACTAATGAATAGAAAATGTGGAAATGAATATATTATTTTATCGGAAATACTCTTATCAAATACATTGTAATTATTGCAAGTTTAGAGTCTTTATTTACACCTATTCGTTATCAGATGATAAATAACAACATAACTGTGAAGAAGGCAATATGCTTTAGTCAGAATGTAATCTGCTCATATAACCTTCCTCATCTTCGTTCTAGCCAGTATTAATGTTCGCTTTATTTTTCGTCACAGCAAGTTGCTGACTATTACTTTTCTTATCGTGTCTGTTGTCATTGCATTGCCTGTACTGCATTGATATTTCTTCATTCTTATTAGCTTCGGAGAAAAGTCTACGAGCTACCATTTTGTCTGAAGACGATAACGGTGATGACTTTTCTGATTTATATTGCTTTGATGATGATGATGATGATGATGATGATTGAAAAGACGAATACGACGATGATATTTACAAAGATTGCTACTGCGTTGATGAGTGCTGTGATGATGACTAGGATGATGATGATGAGGTAAATTAATCTTGACTAAGCAATTTATTACATTTTTTATTACGATGATGAATGCTAGGTTATATGTAACAGACGTGCCTGTTCACACTTCACAAATTTGTGGGTCTAAACGGCGTCAATTCTTGCAAATTTTATTAATTAGTTTACAATGATTGTTGTTGACATAATCGTAAAATGAAATGTAAATATTACAATAAAGAAACAAGCATACGACGTATTTCTCGAAGGCTGCGATGATGAATGCTACTTAAACTGCAATATTGTACTGTCTTCTCTCATTCCTTATCACTAATTACCTCGTTGCAAAATGCGCATTCTTTGTAGGTCGATTGACTACCTGTCAATCTGTATTTTGTATTGTTTACATATTTGTAAGTATTTGGTACCTTTGGAGCTTACGTACATGATTTATTATTGTTGCTGCTCTAATTCTTGTTGTTATTGTTACTTCTAGCGTTGACATTATAAATTTTTGGTTAGTAATCAGCAATTCTAGTACAACTATTTTTACGTTCGTTTTTATCGTTTGTGTATTATTTTACTATTTCCTTCATACACATCGTGTGCTCGTGTGAGTGAATAGATTGATGAGTTACTGTGCTATTAGTAGCAAAACTCGATATAGACGTATAACTGAAACATGTGTGTGCACTTTACGTTGATGCAGAACAAATACTACTTACTACTGCATTGTGTTACTTGGTGTTACTTATAATTGAATCTGATTGGGCAAGGTGTACAAATGATCAAGGATTTTTACTAACCATTTTACGACTCGCACAACCTTGCCGTCTAGTGCCTAACTCCTTTTAAGCAAATTTATTTTTATTGCTCTGTCAGTGAATAAAATGACGTAGTGTTGTTAGTGAGTGCAAAACACACTGTGTGATTTGTATAGCATGACAAACTATTGACTCATGTACTGACTGTGACAGTGGCGATGATGCGTTTGATGTGTAAAGTTTGATTTCTGTAGAGCTATTTATTTATTATGGTTGTCTTTTACTTTACACACATACTGCTAGGGGCAAAGCAGTTTTATGTTTACACACGCCACATCAATTATTATTATTGCTGTTGTTATTGCTCTTTTCAATATTGGCATCACTGGTGTCATGCGTATATGAGTTGTCATAACAAGTCTAACAAATCTGAAAAAAGGGAAGTAGTCAATTTCGCCAGCACATTTCCACTTTTTTACGTACATTGTCAACCGTTTTACTACTATTAATATTAACACCATTGCAATGTTACCTAATGCACTCGGTGTTATATTGATCTTGCTTATCTAAGTTACTCAGTCTAAGTAAATCATCATTATTTTTGCTTTGTATGTCAACGTGTTGTCTGACATTATGAGCTGACAAACTTTTTTGTCAGTTTTGTTGTTTTCTTTTTCGCTAATACAACACACTGTTGTTTATTTCTGTGTATTTGCCAAATACAAATCAACACACCACTACAAATAGGTAATGCATTTTAGTAAAGTGTTCTTTTACAGTGTTTCGGCATTCGTGGTTTTTTTGCTTGTTACTAATGTTGTTAATAGAACTCATATGAGAAAGTTGTTACAGCGTCCGTAAAAGTATTGACTACACATCTTTCCTTGTCAAGTAGTGCGTGTAAATAAGAGGCAGTAACTATGACAAGTACGTCATTTCTTATATTCACTTTATACGGTGAAGCATTATATTCGATGGTACTGATTTGTCGTTCTTGGTGATAGTAGATTAATCATCTGTACATATATTGTCATTACAATTGTAGCAGTTATTTTTATTACTTTTATTATCATTATTATCAAAATCGCTGTGCATATTTGTCTTATACTAATCACAACCATGTAAACTATTTTAGTCAATAATGTATGCTCAAGGTATGTGCATAGCAAATCGAAAAGCCTACACTGCCATCGAGTTAAGTGTAATTGACATTTGTAACTTACATGTTTGCTAGAGTGTATAATTACATGCGGTTATATCGAAGTTACATTAATCGGATTTATTTTGCTACTTTTGATACACATTTGATTTTTGATCATCAAATTTAACGTGTCCTACTCTACTATGCTTGCCTTTACTCGTCAAATATCTTTTTTATTATTATTACTACTACTGTAGTCTACACTATTACTAGCAATGATTTATTTGATCGTGAATCAGAGTACTATTTACTTTGCTGATGTCTTTATTTTTGTTAATACGAGACGCAAGATGTGCAAATGTTAAATTTCAACCTTCTTACATTCACATATCTCATCGCGTAAAAAATGATAACGCTTATGATAACAAAATTAAGCTTTACTACTACTCTAATGCACCAGTTATACATTTATTATTAATAATATTATCATTATTGAGACATTCATTCAACGTTTACGTGTCTTTATTGCAACATTGCTCGCTAGATCCTTTCACTCCTACTTGGCACTAAACTTTACCAATAAATTATTTTCCTTCTTGTCGTACGCATTCGCGCTTTGAATGCGCGTTTGATTGTTAGGGTAATTATTTTACAGCATCACAAGTAAGGCTATTGACATTAGCACATTAATTGGATGTAGTCACAGTCTTCGTTGTTGTTGCGTTTGTGGTTGTTTCATTTGAATTCAGTACAGTTTACTTTTCCTTGTAACCATAGGAAGACAAATTAGAGATAACGCGGCTAAAGGAGTTGCAGAACGAATGCAATTGATTGTCTAGTGATGGTAAATATGTATTTATGAAATTCAATGACAAGTAATGAATACAATCAAGCAGTGATGGGTAAATGTAACTATTTGATGTAGATTATTAGCGTTTTTAGTAGTTTAACGCAGAAAAACACCTTTGTTGATGCTGTGAAGGTGATAATACTGAAAAGAATTATGGCACATGATGAAGACTTACATTATCACATTTAGTTTCGTAGAAATGATAGTTTGCGTAGATTTGACTTCTGTCAACTTTATTGGAATGGAAAATACCTTTTATATTATTATTATTATTATTATTATTATTATTATTATTATTATTATTATTATTATTATTACTATTACTATGATTGTCATCGATATGCGCACAATTATATTGTTATTCATGAATTGACTTTCACAGTCTGCGTAAATCAATTTCATGGCAGTGACCTCGTTTATACCCATCACGTAAATCGGCATCTTACAACAATGTATACGGTTACACGGTAAATGGTAGATGATGACAAAAATATCGTATTAACTTTTAGTTCTATTGTCTGCCAAAGACAGAATGCATAAATGTTGACAGTGTAGTATAATTTGACACAGTATGCTATGCATCAAATGGTAAGCATGTTAAATCCGATGCACGGGTTGTGTAGTCATCGCTAACCTATGATAAATACTTTGCAATGTCTGCGGCTAGCAAACAGGCCGTCGCCCAAAGCGCTGAAAGAATGCGAATACTCGTAAACTGATCAGGCACCCAAGCTGGTCAGTCAATAGTGTTGGCCGGTGAAAGAAGTGTATTAGGCTATGTGGTTTGTTTAGCTGTCGAACAATTGATTTAACCCCTAATATTCTGCGTTTTGTATATTTTGTTGTAATATTACGAAGAAAATGTATTAAGTTGGGCATAAATATTGCGGGTATGAGCAAAGGTGGCGACTCAGAAAGGAACATTATTAACTATGGCACAAGCAACGTTATTACTGTGCTGTAATTTACCTTTTCTATTACAAAAGCACACACGTACGTGCTCGCACAATTGATTTAGCAAATTACTTGTCACCTCACAAGATAGGTTGCACATTAATAACTTATTGGCACCAAACTATAAATTAAATGAAATTGTCTGCAAGTGTCGAGGTATTGGTTTTGTAACTAACCTTCTGCGAAAGCGTCTGAGTTTACAATCATTGTCAGTGCTACGACCATAATGTTTGTTGTTGCTAACAAATTCAACTTTACTATAGTCATCAGCAATATCATTACTTGCTATTTGGTCAATGAACAATTATTATCATTATGTTGACGGTGGTGATAATGGTGTTGTTATACTCGTATTATCTCCTAAATTACCATCACTGTTAATATTACCTTAATAAGATAATGAAATAAATTAATTGCGTAAAGCGTTTGCTGAATTACTCGAGCGAACTCTTTTTAATTTATTTATTTACAAATTATGCGTACTAGTTAAATTACTGTTTTTTTCACATTACTTCTAAACGTGGTAAAAATGCACAAATGCAGCATCACTCTCTTCATTCTCTTACCAGGCTTCACTAATAGTACCACAATTATTGCGTCTATTTTTAAGAAAACTGTTTATAATTGCTTGACTTTCCGTATGCGAGTATTGACTAGTAAAATGTGCGGCATCTTATGCATCAAAGAAATTATTAGCACGAGTGCTACACAAAAATATCTTTTTCGTTTATTTTGCACATTACTTAACATGTACTTATAACTTTTTTGAGACTGTCAATAGTAAATGCTTCTATGTTTTGCAAATTGTTGTAGTTTAAAATTTCGTATTGTGGCTGTCAGTATTTCGTGAAAATTGTTAATAGTATGAAGGATTTGTCGTTTCACTCTACTTAGCAACAAAAAGTATTAAATCATTTTATATCCTTGTGTTTTCGTTTCGACGTCATATGCAAGAAGTGTCAATGCAGTGTTAGTGAAATAAATTGTCCTTTTGATTCGTTGCTAACTAGAATTAATTTTAACGTACAAATAAAGGATACGCGATGTATGTCACATAGTCTATGCTTAAGCGACAATTATTCAAAGTAGGTTGATGCATACTTTCTAAAAAGTTACATTTTATATCGTTGCCAGTGCACAATTGGCTTTAATGCATCATGCATAGATCACTAGAATAAATTTACGTATAATCTGAATTGCGCTATTCTGTTTTACACAGCCGTTGTCTCGAAAAATTGTGACTACTATGCTGTATAATCGGCATTATAAATAGAAAGATAACTCTTTCTTTCTATAATCAATACGTAAAATAACAAAAAATATAACAGGCGCATTAAAAATAAAAAGTTTATAGTTTTTACAAGCCAATAAATGTCAAATAGATCAATAACATAAATTACGGACATATTATTGAAGTAAACAGCCTCGATAAAAAAAATTAAGAGAAAAAATTATTATATTATTAAGCTGAAGGTATTTGCAAAAACGAAATTGTTAGTTAAAGTAAAAAAACATTGCATTTTTAATTATTTGTATGCTCTCAATATTTTAAAAAAAAAACAATAAAAAATAAATAAATAAAGCTATATGTAATGTAATAGGATGTACAATATTATAGTATCAGCACAAACAATTTTACTTATGAAAAATATTTATTTGATATTAATATTTGAAATTTATTTTTAAAGTCTATAGCTATATTGAGTAATTTAACAGCATTAATTTCACTAATTTAGAATATTCAGTATTTATAAAACAAGATATGATTAACAACATAATTTAAGCTTTATACCTATTTGAAAGTTGTTTTAAAAGGTTTGTTATAATTTGTTAAAAAATTGTACAACACTTCATTATCTTTGTGTTTGGAAAACAATCAACCGTATATATATAATTTGAGTATTTATACACGTACAAACACGCTTGTTAATTATTTGTGTCCATCTAAGTATACATATATTTTTTAAATATATATGTATTTAAAATATATATGGTAAACGATTTTATGCTTGAATTAGTTTATAATATTTAGATTAACAAAATTTGTATTATACCTTGTTGCACTCATTACTTACGTTACACGCAACAACCAAGTCAGCTTCTTCACAATTATCTAAGAGTCGCTGATGCTAATCTTTCATGGCCAACTAATAATCAGTTCGTTTATGAAGTGGTTTGGTCAAAAACATGGCAACTGCACCGATGGCAGTAACGATTGTTGCACCAATAAAAACATGTAATGAACGCTTTTCGTCTGGATTGTCTGTTAGCACCGCACCAAAACCAAGAGCTAACACAAAATTTGTCAAGCACGCAGTCCACGTAAGCACAGGAGCAGATGTACTTTCTGCCATCGGAAATGTCAACTCTACTACGTACTAAAACATTAGCGGCATCATAAAGTTTTGACATAATCCAGCTACGCCACCTCATAACACAAAAGTAATTACTGCATAATATTTTTGATTTTTGTTATTAGCTGCATCTGGTCCATAATGCAGAAGAAGTGTTAATGCGACCATGTCAATAACTAGAATTACAGCCATAGTGCATAGTATTTGCTTGTAACGTCTCCCGTAGCGTTCAACAAATGGCATGAAAAAAGGGCAGACAATCGTTCCTAGGACAAGGTTGAGAAATCCTATTCATCCTGCTGTGGCTTCACTTACACCGTATGGTGAGAGTATTTGAGGCAGAATAGTCGCAAAAGCCCAAATAAGCCCCAACTCAGCTGCAGAAGTTAATGACAGGAGAAGAAATGATAAGTTATGTCGACCTTCTCGGTAACAGTCAACGAGTACTGAGAAAATGTTTACTTTAATAACCTATGCCTCGTCATCTTCATCATTTTCATCATTCATATTTGTATTCTCGTTATCAACAGGATTATGTATTGCAGTGTTGTCCTAATGTGATTACGTGAGATGATTGTTATCACATGGCTCACGTTATGCTTACAATTTTCTCTGTTACATTTAACTCTGGCACTGTGATAAATCTTTCTTTTACAATTCATTTTTTTCATTTCGCGAATGCACAAGATGATCAAATGCCTTCAGTCGAGCTTCTTCCTTGCTTTGTAGGCATGCTGCAGCATAACTAGCAGAAGTTCTAGGCTTTTTAGGGAAGACAAATATCATCAACAATAACGCCAATGCGGATAAACCAAAATGAAACCAAAAGAGATGGCCAAAATGACGTTTACCATGGTGATTAGGATCGACAAAGAAAGTAGGAAATAAGACACCGATACCACAGCCAAAATTCAACGCAACGCTCATAACCGTATTTGCAACGATACGCTCTTTCTATGGAAATCACCTGTTAGAGATAAGAGGAGGAGTAGCGATTGTCAACACTTCCGTCATTGAGTTGAAGGCTTGAGCAAGAAATAACAAGGCAGCGTGTGGATATACATATAATGCAATAATTTTTAACGTAGCCCCAGTCATGTTCGTTGATGCTGCAATCAATAAACCCATCTTTATGCCAGTAATTTCATACAATTTACAGCTAAGAAATACAATCAATACATAGGCGATGACATAGATGGTAGCAAGGTAATTAATTTGATTTGGTGTCATACTGAAAAAGTCACGCACTTCATACACAATCGGCGAAAATGTAATCCACTGCATTGCATTAGTGACAGAGAGAAGACAAAAGGTGGGTAATATAGCAAAACGTCACATGTCGGCTTTGATAACTTTCTTTGTTTTTTTAATAGTATTATCCGCGTCATAATTGTAATGTGAATCTGATAATTACTTCTTCTTATTAAAATTGTTATTAACATCTTCTTACAAATACGGACTTTCTTATTTTAGCAATTTTAATCGATTCGCGATGCAAACTTACTCCTTTTGTGCATTAATAACAATTTGTTAGATTTCATAATTATTAAAAATCGATTAATCATTTTAAATTTGTTCTTCGCGGTTACAGTGCAATGCACTTCTTCCTTCAAATTAAGGAATGATACTTTGATCATTTGAATTTAATCTGGCTTTTACTTTTGTATCTGAAAATATTAATTAATTTTTACCTTAATCACTTTCACGATGTTGATTTGCATTGTAAGCATCATCAGCATTTGAGACTTTTTTTTGAATATGTATAATTGATGATTTCATCTTGTCTCTCAATGAAAAGTAAATCAATAAAATATAATGGTTTGACTTAAGATAATATGTAATATGCTTTATATTTCTAGCTAAGATATAATAAATTTTAAACAAACTGTATTAACTAATCTTTGAACAGTTTTTTTTATTTTCGTCATATGATATTTGAAATCCAAAAGAAAAAGCATAAACATTTTTTTTAATGCTTTGTGACATACAATAATTTCATATTGTAAATAATTATTTTGCGCTCTACACAAATCTAATTTACATAATGATTGTCATAGTATTTGTTGTAATACAAGTACAGAAAATGTGAATGAGAAAGATTGTAAATTTTAAACTTAAAAATTTCTAGCATGTTAAATGTAAGCAGTGAGAAAGAAGCTAAATTAAAAGGTATATGAATATTGTTAATACTGATGAGTTTTATTTTAAAAATGTATACAAAACAATACATTTTACGAATAAAATAATTTAGTCAAGTTAAAGTTATCAACACTACAGGTTTGTATATGATTGATTTGTTTATCAGCATTAAAGTTAACCTGAATTCAAACTTTGATTTAATTTTGTGCTGATGATTACAAGTAACCTTTTTATATATAACAAATCATTTTAAAATAAGAGAAAACATACATATAGGCTTAAGTAAAAAAGGTATTTTGTTATATAATTAATGCAGAGAAACAATAGAAAATTATAATAACAAATTTATAAAGCGACATTAAACTTCACCAAATATTTCATCTATAATGTATGCACTCCTTTAAATTATTTTCAGAATAACAATGACGCTTAGTTTTATGTGCATTTTAAACTGAAAGACAAATAAATAATTACATAAAGAAAACTAATTTTATTAACATGTATTAGTATTTTTAAAAAAAGCAAGTACAAACTTTTGAGGTTTAGTGCCATCTACGACGTGGTATTGGTAGAACACAGCAAAACAGCAGTGGAAATCACATTTTCTATACAAAGTTTATATATAATAAATGGATTTAGGATTAAATTTTTTTTGGAATTAATATTATTGATATTTACTTTTTTTATAGTGCCTGGTATTTTTAATTATTGACTGCTTAAGTTATTGTCTTCCTGTTACCTGCAATATGTGAACTCAAAAATGATAAAAATTAGACTTTTGATGTGCTTTAGAAGTGTTATACACCGCCTGTCGGTTTTATTTTAAATCCTTCGGTTTGATTAAGTAATATATCAATCAGAATATTTAATAATGGTTTGATATAATAAAACTAATATACTTAAAGTACAACTTTTCTTTGCTTAATAATTACGTTGAAATAATGTATATATATAAATTTACTTTTATATGTAATTGTAGTAAAATTATAAATTAAATATATGAATAATATTATAAAAACTAATCTTTACAATGTGGCAAATCACACAAATATTATATGATTGTTGTAATGATGTAAAAAAATAAATTTAATAAACAAATGATCTTAACCTTTGATTGAAGCCTAAATAAAAGTATAATAATAAAAATTTTATCTAATGTGTACAGTTTTGTGTGTATATTGGTGATAAGAATCTAATTTGCTTATTTACAAACTAACTTCATGTATAAATTTATACTTATGCATACAGCTAGGTATTGTAAAAGGAATTTAGTACACAATGTGTAAAATAAAAAGGAATGTTTAACAAATTTTTATTTAATGCTAAACTTTTTTTGTAGCTAAATAAAGAAATGTTTTTTCATTTAGTGTATCAAAACATGTGTACTGCATAAAATTTGACATGCATTCTTCTTATCAAGACAGTAATTTGACATTTAATGCAATTTACAATTATATCAGTAATAAAGGAGTTATGTAATTAATATAAAAAACTTATATATATCGTTTTTGAAAATTCCGCAATGAATATTAATTTATTTTACAGATTAGTCATTTTTTTTATAAAAAAAATTTATAAACGATAAATTTAAGTGATCGTAGGTATAAAAAATAGTGAAAAAACGAAAAAGAAATGTTTAAGTGTAATAAATTCGTATTTGATTTTAAAAGGAAATTACGTAAACTAATAAAAATGACATCTCCAATAATTACTATTTTTGCTAAAAAAAAAAAAAAAAAACTTTATTTATAATTACCACTTTTTTTTTAATCATTTCTAAAAATTTATAAATAAGTCAAACTTTCAAAAATCAGAAAACGTGAATAATGTAATATGTAAAAATACTCTTATATCACAATGATAAATGTAAATTTCACAAAGTATAATAAATGATGTTACATCAATTTCTCAAATGATTATATATATAGGATGATTATTTAAGTATATGACAACGATCAGTTGTCAGTAAATGTTAAATTATAAATGTTGCAATAGATTTACCTTATCCATATTATTCTGACACTTAAGAAAAAAAATAGTTTAAAGATTGTTAAAAATTTTTTTTACAAAAGTATAGGTATTTTAAAATCAAGCTTTTTTGTGTTATAAAGAAGGAAATACTAGCATATATTATTCGCAAGTATACGCTTATGAGTGATTTCAAATAACAACGTAAAACTTTGTAAAAACCGGATTACATATAACTTTGTATTTGATGAAAAAAAATTTTATAATAACAACTCGAAAAGTTTACCTTATATTTTCGATTTTAAAAGTTATACACAATTATATTTTCTTTACTTTAATTAAACAATAATACAATATATCATCAAACATAAATGTCTATTACTGGCATGAATAACAATTAACTTACAAAATTTTTTATTTGCCGTAGTGTTTTGCAAACATTTTTACAATAAATAGAAAACAACTAGTAATTTTTTTTAAAAGTGTTGCATGACTTTTAACAGAAAAAAATTGTTGTTTTTGGTAAACTTTGCCAAATTCATTAAGTTAACTTTACTCAATTAGTTGTTGTTTTCGTTTCAAAATTACTATAAAGGAAATATTTTATACTTAAAAATATCAATTATCACTATCTCTTTTCCTAAAACAGAAAATAGTTTTTGATTATTGAAATAAAAGTTAGGATTAAATCAAGATGTAAAAATTATAGTTTTTAACAAATAGATTTATTAATCTTAACAATTAAACTTTGCTCATAAAGTTTGCATAATTAGTAATATAATAATATAAATAAATAATTATAATTAGTGCTATTACCTACTATTTTTGCTAACTAATATGCACTTATCAAAATAAAGTGTAGAATATTAAATTTTTGGTCAATGTAAAGTAACCTAATCAAACATATATGTAGTCAATAATTTGGACACTTTCCGGCAAAAAATTCAAAGAAAAAAATTTAAACACTTTTAGTTAGTGCATATAAATGAAATAAAATTTATATAATTATATTTGTTGAGAATAATTATCATCAACTTTTCTGCTTTCACAAAAATATTTTGCTGTCAAAGAAAATAGATTCTTATTAACTTAAATTGTTAATACTATTAACATAGTTGTTTTTTTATTCAGTGAGTAAATTATTTTCATAAGTAATCAATAATTTCTTTTAAAATTTGACTTTTTCTCTTTTATCACGAAATCGTGCGATTAGAAAATATGATAATATTTATTTTAAAATATTAACTACTTTATAGCAATAGTTTTCTGTAAAAGTTTTCTTAAATTATAAAATCAATCAAAATATTAAAAAAATAAAATAATTCAATATTGAGTGACAATGTAAAATTATTTACAAGGAAACATTTTCTATTATTTCTAAAAATCCAAACGAGAAAAAGTTTTTTTTAAATGAAAAAAAATAATAGTATCAAAACGTTTTAATAATCATGTATAATCAAGTGTTTTTTTTTAATTGAAAGGTAAAAAAAAGATCAATACCTACGATCTAAGAAAAAATTAAAATCAAAATATTTCACACAAGTGAACTTCTATAAAATTTAACAAATTATGCTTTGTTACACTGGGTATACACCTTGAGTTTGTTCACCAATAGGATTTAAAGCAATTTAAGCCTATAGCTTCATCTCATTTTCATAATCAGTTCGTTTATGAAGTGGTTTGGTCAAAAACATGGCAAGTGCACCGATGGCAGTAACGATTGTTGCACCAATAAAAACATGTAATGAACGCTTTTCGTCTGGATTGTCTGTTAGCACCGCACCAAAACCAAGAGCTAACACAAAATTTGTCAAGCACGCAGTCCACGTAAGCACAGGAGCAGATGTACTTTCTGCCATCGGAAATGTCAACTCTACTACGTACTAAAACATTAGCGGCATCATAAAGTTTTGACATAATCCAGCTACGCCACCTCATAACACAAAAGTAATTACTGCATAATATTTTTGATTTTTGTTA
The DNA here is from genome assembly GCA_028554745.1 of Blastocrithidia nonstop. NCBI lineage: Eukaryota > Euglenozoa > Kinetoplastea > Trypanosomatida > Trypanosomatidae > Blastocrithidia > Blastocrithidia nonstop. Next base: position 289,205 of record JAQOTN010000045.1, read on the forward strand.
TTAGCTGCATCTGGTCCATAATGCAGAAGAAGTGTTAATGCGACCATGTCAATAACTAGAATTACAGCCATAGTGCATAGTATTTGCTTGTAACGTCTCCCGTAGCGTTCAACAAATGGCATGAAAAAAGGGCAGACAATCGTTCCTAGGACAAGGTTGAGAAATCCTATTCATCCTGCTGTGGCTTCACTTACACCGTATGGTGAGAGTATTTGAGGCAGAATAGTCGCAAAAGCCCAAATAAGCCCCAACTCAGCTGCAGAAGTTAATGACAGGAGAAGAAATGATAAGTTATGTCGACCTTCTCGGTAACAGTCAACGAGTACTGAGAAAATGTTTACTTTAATAACCTATGCCTCGTCATCTTCATCATTTTCATCATTCATATTTGTATTCTCGTTATCAACAGGATTATGTATTGCAGTGTTGTCCTAATGTGATTACGTGAGATGATTGTTATCACATGGCTCACGTTATGCTTACAATTTTCTCTGTTACATTTAACTCTGGCACTGTGATAAATCTTTCTTTTACAATTCATTTTTTTCATTTCGCGAATGCACAAGATGATCAAATGCCTTCAGTCGAGCTTCTTCCTTGCTTTGTAGGCATGCTGCAGCATAACTAGCAGAAGTTCTAGGCTTTTTAGGGAAGACAAATATCATCAACAATAACGCCAATGCGGATAAACCAAAATGAAACCAAAAGAGATGGCCAAAATGACGTTTACCATGGTGATTAGGATCGACAAAGAAAGTAGGAAATAAGACACCGATACCACAGCCAAAATTCAACGCAACGCTCATAACCGTATTTGCAACGATACGCTCTTTCTATGGAAATCACCTGTTAGAGATAAGAGGAGGAGTAGCGATTGTCAACACTTCCGTCATTGAGTTGAAGGCTTGAGCAAGAAATAACAAGGCAGCGTGTGGATATACATATAATGCAATAATTTTTAACGTAGCCCCAGTCATGTTCGTTGATGCTGCAATCAATAAACCCATCTTTATGCCAGTAATTTCATACAATTTACAGCTAAGAAATACAATTATTATGTAGATCAGCATGTATATAGATGCTAAAAAGTTGACCTCAAATGAATTTACATGAAAATAATTCTTAACTTACTATACAATCGGCGAAAATGTAATCCACTGCATTGCATTAGTGACAGAGAGAAGACAAAAGATTGGGAGCACTACAAATCGTAATTTGTCAGCTTGTATCGTAATTTTTTTCTTATAGCTATTATCAAGGATAAAGGCATCAGCATTCGGCTAAATCATCATACCAACGGTAAGATTTGCACCATAATCACTGTTTTATAACTATTGCCGTTGTTAATTCAAATTGACACTATTAGTGTAACTCATTTTCTCTTCACTTTTACCGACTTCCACTACAGGTCCACACAGAATGTTGCGATTAGATGTGTCCATTATTTGCTTCGTATATCAACTTACTTTTTGAAAAATATTACGATAAACGTTAATTTTGTTTGTTGAATAAGAATAGATAGATTACTTAACAGTTTTTGTAGTAATTTTATTTAAATTATGTTTTTAAAGTTTCTAAAGTTAGTAATGTGGTATTTAAACTTAGTTTACCAACTTCGCCTAAAATAAAAGTATTTTTAAAAATATAATTTAATTAATGATTACGTCATGTTTAAGTTTGTTAGAATATTATTTAAAAAGTTGTAAGGTAAAAAAAAATTTATAATTATATATGAATTAGTTAAAAAGTGTATATGTTGAGGTGGATGTTTCGAATAATTCTTCACATTCAAATTTATTAAATAATTTCAGAATTACTTAATTATCCCAAAAATTGCACCTTTAAAGATCATTATTAATCTTGCAAACATATATGATATACGAACTATTATGCATATAGTTATTTCTCTTTAACGTTCGACTATTTCGTTAAAGCTACCTAATTTTTTATATTAATCATATTATTTTTTTATAATTCAAATTTTTGTCTATTACTAAAATTATATAATTAGTTTGCCTCGCGTTTCAAATATAACGTTAATTTTTTATATCATATATTCTTTTGATATATGCGTATGCCGAATGTCATCACTATTGTTAATGAATACACTATTTTTTGATCTGAAAGCTTCACACAACACTTTGTTAAATGCTACTAAATTAGTACTATTTTATTATTTATATAAAAAATAAATTAATCAATTATAGAAGGTTTTATTGAAGTTACAGTTTTATTTTTTCTACTTCGAAGTAATTGCAAGCAACCACAGAAAATATATGTTTGCACAAATTATTTTGTTCATTTAAAGTAAATGCAAATTTGTAGAGAAACAAAAATACGAAACTTGCATAGCTACTAAATTATATTTCTAAAAAAAAAAAATAATTTTATCTGAAATAAAACAAAAGCCCTCTGTTAAGTTACGTATATATAATCTTAATTTCAATGATATACAATGTTTGTAGTAGATAGCATATATTTTTATACTGTATACTCATTCATTTTTACAGCTAGTAACTAATTTTGATACATAAAGAAAAAAATGATACGTGCTAAAAAAGAAATGTATATTCATATAAATATGAAGATAAGTTTAATGTTATGCTACATATATTTATCATGTTTAAAAAAATACTAAATTTATTTTTTGATGTACTGTATGTTTTTACATCAATCCACATAAGCACTTAGAACTTTCGCGCATCACCACATGATCATCTCTTGAATCAACGGTAATTGTGTCATCGGTGCTACACGCAGAGTAATCACTGCGAAAATGACGACGTTGCTGATCACTATTACGAGTGCTACAATGAACGCTTCTACTTGCTACACTATTTTTTTCATTACTTGTCACACTCACATCCTGATTATTATTGAATTGAAGTACGTTATTTTCACCTGTACGTCCCTGTCGCTTCTCCGAAACATTTCCTACTTTACAAATTTAATTACTGCGACTATCACTCTTATAGTTATTGTTATTAAACGCACTGTTACTCTGAGCTAAGGCGGATAAAGGTATAACTTGTTTGATTTGTTATAATTGATTGCCGCCAACCTCATTGTTTTTATCACTGACAGCATCAATTATGTTTTATTTGACTAAATTTTGTTCACTTGAACACTAACTCGCAATACTGTTCGTAGACATTGACGAAGAAGAAGCATTTTGTTTCTATTGCACATTGTTTGCAGGAGTAGTAGCACAGAATTTAACATCATTGATAATCACGGCTGTGTTTATTATGTTCGTGTAATCATTACTTTTACTACTCAAATCACTTTGCACGCTCTTCGTCTCTTCATCGATCTGCTTGCCACTATTGTGTGCTTTTTTAGAACTCTTGAAGCGTTGCATAAATGTAGTAAAGCCGCTTTTCTTCTTTGTGCGTCTACTATTTGATTTTTAACTTGACACAATATAGTTTTCACTACTGTAACTATCTTTACTTGCACAGTTGCTAACGGATTGCTTTTCCAATTTGCCAGGACATACTGTTATTTTTGCATTACAATTATCTTATCGGTTTACTTGTTAAACTCCACTTACGTAATGAGTATTATTTTTATTACAATCTACTTGCATAGTTGACTGTGATTCGACTGGCAAAATATTGCCAAGGTTTAAATTTGATTTAACGACTACGCCTTACGCGGGTGTGGAGTAGAGCAAACGTTTACGTTCATTCGATGATTATGATGATGATGATGATGAAGATGATCGCAGACTGATATTATTAATATTATTGTTAGTGGTAGTGTTATTATTAACTTTCACAGCAGTACTTGCAGGAGTATTTACTGTTGAATTGTCACCGTTCGTTACAGCCTTTCGCTTTACACGTTGACTTAACCCAAAGTAACTGTTATTGTTATTTGCAGTGGCGGCAAAGATGGCGGCGGCGGCCACGGTAAACATCGGATCTGCACAGGTACGATAACCACATTGCACCATAACCACATTGTGTAAATACTACTCCAACTGCATCACTTTCATGGGCTGAACCTGAAGTCGGCAAACGTCAAACTCGGCTTTGCCTCCTTTAGATTCGTAGTAATTGGCTTCTTCATATGGCAAGAACAATTACGGGTCAACACAACCTGCTGGCATGACGGATGGCAAGGTGTAACTTGCTGTACAAACGTTATAGCCATATGCATCATGTACATCACTGCCGTATCATGAACGATGCTACACATTTTACTTGTGTTGAATTTTGTTTCTCTTACTTAGTATCTGTTTTGATTTGTCACAGGTCAATGCCAAATTAGTTTATTGTAAATTTTATGTTTTCTGTGAAGCGAGTCGTGTTGACATTATGTACGGCGAGTAGTATTCTTACGGACCATACGGCTAGGCACTTGGAGCTTGTATAATTTCTGGTGGTAAAGGAATATGCAGAGTATTACAGCAATCCGCTACAAATTGTAAATGATTGAGACGATCATTGTGTAAGATGCGTTTGAACAGAGGAGCATGTAGCACACGTTGAGCCACATCACGTGAAATGGCTTCGTCAATAGCAGCTTGCACTTTGACTACCTATGAAAACGCCATTGTTTTACATGCATCTTTTTCATTTGATTTTTCATACTAGTAACAGCTTTACGTTGTATATTATCATGGCTATCACACGTATTCGTATTTACGTTTTTGTGAGCAACCAATTCATCACAAAAAGTATTAACGTTATTTTGAGCCTATGAGGGTTTTTGTCATTACACTTGTTTTTGTGACTGTAACTGTTAACGAGACGGTGTATTCGCTGTGTTTGTCAATTATTTACACTTCTATAATCTTTGCTACATCCGAAGCTACTATTGATGCTACACACCATCTGATTTTTGATCATAATTTAGTAAAAATTGTGAAGTTTATTAATAAGTACAGCCATGTTGCACCAACGCAGACGTTGGTGAGCGAATATTGGCCTCATTTACCTGTACATCATGTGTGCAATATATCGTGTCCTCCTAATTGTCCTTTTTGCCATTACTACCATGGATAGTATCACTATTATAGAAGAGAATACTACGACTACTTTGCTTAGCACGATTAGTTTAATTGGTAGAATTGCGTTCGTTGCCGCGTAGGGCACGTGCACGTATTTTGCGCTGTCTACGTGCTTTGAGATGAATAGCTAACCAAGGATGTTGTAAGGCACTTTCGGCGGTAATGCGCTTATTCGGGTCTGGTTATAACAGACATGATAATAAATGTTGTACTGTATGAGTAGGATACAAATTTTATTTACCAGTCAGTTGGGGCATCTAGTTATTTCTTCATTTTATGTTACTCCTTTCGTTATCATAGTTCTTTTGTGATTAACACATCGTGTCAGTAATATCACAATGATTAATATTACCACAAATATTTATATTTTATCGTTTTGTGGTGGCTATGTGTAAAGCTTATTATTATTATTGTTGTTGTTGTTGTTGTTGTTGTTGTTGTTGTTGTTGTTGTCACGCAGGATTACCGTTTTTATTTAAATTATCACCGTGCAGTAAAATGTTTTAAGTGAAAGTTTTACCAGCTTGAGAGTGGAACACTTTTTTAGGAGTGCATTGTTGTGACGTACTACATGGAAAAAGTGGAATGTCATTAAAGGTAAAACAATGTGCATCATGTGCAATAGCACGATAAAGCTGAAAACGTGAATGTGGTGGCAAATGTTTATTAAATATATTGTGCTTTATCGTATTGCTCTATTACTGATGAATGACATATTGATTCTTCATACTACTATCATTAGCATTTATTGTTGACGTGAGTTATGTATGAAGGCATTGCCTTTGTACATTCAGTGGCCCAACTTGTCCAGTTATCAAATAGTATAACACCAGTCCACAACATCACATATCACACTTACGTGCATCAATAGTCATACTTGGCTAATTTGTAATTATCGGATGTTGTTGTTGTTGTGGTAGTTGCTGTTGTTATATGTTCTTGAATGATGTGCGTAATGGTTATTAATGTTACATCATGCTCCTATTATTCTGTTAGCACTACCTCAAATGTACATCATTATTACTATAACTATCTTTTGCGGATCTATAAACATTGTCTCTTTTCCTTAATTGAGAAGGGCCATCAGCGTTTGTTTGATTTCGTGGTTAAGAGTGATATTATACTTCATCATCGTACGCACCATAAAAGTAACGACACAGCTACGGTGCCGCGTAGAGTGGGGTGCCCTCGTCATTGTACGATTTACCAACACTTCCCAAATCAGACAACGCCACTGTGCCATCCTCAAAGATTAAAACGTTGGATGGTTTAATGTCGTTGTGGGCTAAGCACTGACGGTGTAAGTAGGCTACACCACATAGAAGTTGATACATGATACTTTTTATAAGTGTAGGTGATAGTATTGCACGACGTTTATTTGGTTGCTTCTTTTTGCGTAATGGTGATTTCTACGGTTGTTTGTTGTTGTTTTTATTGTTGTTCATTTGTTATGGAATAAGTGCATTGCCATATTTATTATTTTATAATATAGCTGATGACGTCTAAGAATAAACATGATCATGAGTATGAGCACTATGATGAGAGTGAGGATGAGGGCGGTGATAATTTACCTGTGGCAGTGAATTTAACGAAACCGACTAAAGCATTGATGTTTACTCCATTGATGAAATGGGTGTAGTGCACATCGAGTGTGAACGAAACAAACTTCCGCGAAGATCAGACGAATGTACACGACTGTCATGATAAAATTAACGTGTCTTCTACGGTATTAGCAGTTGAGTTGAGCGTGAGGACTAGATACCCATGTAGGTTATCACTTGACTTTCATTATTATTATTATTATTATTATTATTATTATTATTAGTAGCAGTAGTAGTAGTAGTTAACATACAATTGTTTATTCTCTTGTTACTATTATTGTCGTTTATACTAGCCACAACATTATTTGCATTAAAAGTAATACTACCGGTAGAATTGTGTTGAGTATAAATGTCTTTTTTACAACACAAATCGGTGTTAAATAAATTATTTTTGGTTTTGCTATCATGCGTGGAAGTTTTAGTCAACGATGCAAATTAGTTCGACTGCGTGTCTGAGCAACTGATAAGACTTGTGGAAGCCGTCACAGGTGAACTAATGACTTCGAGGTGCAACGATGATGATGAAGATGTTAATGATGATGGTAACTTGTGATGGTTTGTTTTTGGTTCACGAAAGGAGTTTTGCAGCACATCACGTCGTTGTTCAACTTTTTTTGATTTATTCTGATAGTGTTTATTATCTTTGTATTAGTGTTATAATTATCATTTTTATTTTTATTACTATTTCTTTTTCTTCTTCTTGATGATATTATAATTATTCTCGTGATTACTGCCGCAATTTTGTGTGTTTCTTGGCTCAACAGCACTACTTCGGCAATAACTGTCAATCGTTCGAGTACTACTCGATGAGCTATTCACGGAGCTGAGGTCAGAGTCATCGGACGATGTAGTATGAACTACTACAAGTTTATTTTTACCTTTATATGAATTACTTAAACAATTAGCTTTAGTATTTCTGGCATGGGTAATACTATTATCTCTACTAACACTACGACTACAATTACTAATATTAGTAGTGGTATTATTGTTACTTGATGATTGTTAGTTGTTATTCATATTTTTATACTGCTGTTGCAATTATAACTTTTGCCGTTGTTTCTACTATCGCTCCTATGCACGATGAATAAATTTGAAATCACTCAGCCCATTTGTTGTGTGAGTGATTCGATGATGCCTCTTGTGCATTTGATGTTGTTCGTGCTAGCGTTGTGATTTGTAATAACACTATTGTTTTGGTAATGATGATGAAGAAGAAGAAGAAGAAGAAGATGAAGATGAAGATCTATGAGAGTGTACTTATTGTTACTAACACCGCTTGGCAGATGAAATGCATTTATGTTATGATTTAGATGATATTGACTATTTTGGTTCAATCTCATACTGTAACGAATCAAGTTTTTATGTTTAATTTTATGTCTCTTGCCTAGCCTGCCGTGAAGAAGTTAATGGAGAAGATGAAGGACAACCAGAAGATAACTTCTGTACTGCCTAAGATTATTATATCTAAACTCTGTTTTTACCTGATCTACTCTTGACATTTTATTTGCATTACGATAATGAAACAGACTTAGGGCATTCATCTTTATTTTATTTTTTGTTTTGCAGAGGTTTGCTTGACGAAGATACTTTATGCGTTTTCAGCTAATCCGGGTTTGCCAGTGCTTCTTTCACCAAGTGCTCAAGACTACACACCGCGAATGGAATGACAACATACTCTTTACCGTACCGCGTGAAAACGTCTGTGGCACGTAGCAAGTGCTTGTTGTGAAAGCGTTGTAAATTGTTCAGTTCGTTTCTGAATATGGCGTAGCGCTTTTCCTACAAGGATATTAAACCTCGTCTGCTACGTTCAGGCACATTACACGATTGCTACGCCAAGTTCACCATAGGTGAGGACACTCAGCGACGAGGAATTGTTACAATTTTAACCGCACACCGATGAAAGCCACCATTCTCACCGGCAATGTCAATTCCGTCACGTACCACACCACCCATCCCTTCACCAAGCAATGGACCAAGAATGTAATGACTTACTTTTTTGATTCGCTTTCGTCGAAGGTCATGTTCGGCGCTAAGTAACGTAAATGGCATAGGACTAGTACGCAGCTCATCGACATTGACCTTACCTTCATTACTCTCGTTCAAGTTACTGTTGTTGTTGTTGTTGTTGTTGTTGCTACAATGTTAAGTAAGGGCTTTATCTTCGTTACACATTCTAGCCCTTGCTAACGCGTCGACTTACGCCTACAATTCATCATTTGCAGGAGTTTAGAGCGTAAAGCTGATTTCGTCATCGGAGAAGTTAACACATGGGTGTAGTAGTGTTTCATGCACCTACGTGTTCACTTTATTGCCTAATTGCATGACATCTAAACTTTTATTGTAAAATTAGTCCAGATCAACATTCTGAGTGACAGCGGCAGAAGAGCTACCATATGTTTGGTTGTTATTATTATTTTGTTCACTCACACTATCATTATCGTTGTGATCGTAAATATTCTCTAGAGTATTATTAGAATTATTAGCAACTTGATCAAATACGCTGTGATGATGACTTATTTTACATTCTTCATCTTTGCTTTTGTTACATGTTAAATTATGCGGCATGGCCCTGTTTTTAGTGTTTGTACGCTCTATTGCATTTTGTTCACCCATGCCGTTTGATTTACATGTATTACCGTTTGCAGATAAACGCACTCGATGACGGCGATGCTAAAACGGTGATCCAGGCCGCTATTCAGCCTAATTTACATTTGTATTTATACATGTTACGTGAGCAGGCTGACTAATGTTTTAATATTGATGTTACATCATTGAAATAGCCTTGAAAACAATTAATTTTTTTAATAAAAGTTTATGCAATGTATACAAATAATAAACAAAAACACACAATTAACTTATAAACAATTTTTTTTTCCAAAAAAAAAACTTAAATTATCTTATTAATAATTATTTTCTGTTAAGAAATAAAGCAGATGTTAAGCAGGCACATTCTAAGCATAATACACATTTACATAAATATGTATGTAACAATAATTACTATACTTGATCAAATGTAAACACTATCTGTTCAATATTTATTTATTGAAGACAAATTAAACTTATTATCAATTAATTTTAAAAAAACATTTTATAAATTACAATAAAGTTATGGTAAATATAACATATAACACTACTTGTATAAACAAATATTGCATGTGTAGTTTATATTGCTGCAACATTTTATCAAACAAAAAAAATGAACATTTGTAATCACTTCAAATAAAAAAATGTGTTAATGTGAAATTTTGAAAAAAGAGTATAGGTGGTTTGTCAAAACAATATTTATTTTTACGTTTACGTTTGCGTGGATATAACTTTATTCAATTATTTTTTGTAAAGGGTAAATTATGAATATATTCTTTTTATTTTACTGTTAACGTTTGTGCGTTAAAATATTTTAGCTTTGAAATATTATCCGATTACACTATCGCGCTAACTCTTGTACCGATATTCGTCCTCGTTGTCTTATACACTTACAAATCGTATTGAAATGCTCTGGTGCAATAAAAATAAACCTACCTCGATCATCAAACACACCACTAATAACCTACTGCTTAACAAGCTCTTCGACTGTCGCAACTAACTCATCGACTGTCACATTATTGCTTCGGGCAGCATCTTGCAATATCATCATACACTATGTCATAGAGTTCTGCTTCTACACCCTTGGCTACTGTGTGCTGGGCAACAAACCTTCAGACTTGCTTACGTGCGTTGAAGTACGTTCATTGTTACTCTATGAGTGTAAGTTTGTTTACGCCTCATTATGAGCAGTATTTTGTGAAGCACGCTCATTTACCGTTTTAGCCTTTGCCAGTAAATATGACACCAACTTATCGTGTCGTGTGCGCACTTCATCTCCAAGCTAGCCGATTTCATCTACCTGTATAAATGACTTTCACTGAGCATACTAATTCTCTTCACGTTATTTTTTCTACGCACGAAGTTGTGCCAAGGCATCCTACTAGGCCCTTAACAACGCAGCTGCCTCATCTTGATCTAATTCATTATTATTGTTAGTAGTAGTAGTGGTGGTAGTAGTAGCATCACTATTAATATTATCATTGTCATGAATATTATGACCTTGCAATCGCACACGTCGACGTTATTGTGCTTGTGCAATCTCTTATGCTCGACGTTGACGCTATGCACGTTATTGTTATTTTTTCAATTTTTTTTTCTGCAGCCTGGTCAGCTGTTGCCGATTACGCTCTCGCACATTTCTGTTTCCAACTTCATTAGCTGTCGCTTCATCTTATTCATCCTATTATTCGTTGTAATTGTCACCATCATCGCGTTTTTCTTCTTGTTATGCTTCATTATTGTTATAACGTGTTCTGCTACGCAGATGTGAAACTGCACTGTCATGACCATTTTAAATTTTCTACTATTGTTAATTGTTGGTCTGCTGAACACGTCGAATGGCAAACAAAAATGCTGTTAGGCTAAATATCAGCAGCGCAAATGCCAAATACTCGATCATACTTTTCTTCAATTAAAAAAAATAAATTAGTACTATAATTTTATGTATATAGGTAAAATTTCCTTTAACTCAGTTATTATCAATAATACGAAAAAAAAATTAAGTAGTAAATACTGTTACATTCAAACGATAATTTGTAATATGTTGGAAAGTGTAACATAGTTTAATCATGATATTTGACACTTTAAAAAGTTACTGAATATATTAGCATTATCGTGAATAAAAAAATATATATAATATATCATATAAAATTATAAATAGATGTTTTCATTGTATTATGTTGTCTTTCCTATTAATTGCCTTTTCTTTACGTTCCTCTCATGCTGTTTTCATATGATGTAGTATCCCATGAGCGGGATGGTAATTGCCACCCGTGTGGTGCTGCCGTCCGCTGCACACGAGACGGAGGCCGTGCAAAGACACGCTTAGACAAAGTGGTGGTGTTATTGTTCAATTTTGAAGATAATGATGATGACGAAGAAGAAGGAGAAGGAAAAAAAGGAGGAGAAGGGAATAAATTTACATTACGCTTACTGCCATTTAACATTAAACTTTGCTGAAGGCAATGATGTTGTGAGTATAACCATAACGATGGTTGAGTGAGTAAAGCTGAGGCTGGTGTGAGTTAAGGAATGTACACAAGACGAGGTGTGTGTAGTGCCCGCATTATTCCTTCCACCAACGCCACGGAGGGCAAAAGTTGACGAAAACACTGAAAATTACTCTGCAACAAAACATCCGTGCACTGACAGAAATGCTGTGTAGAATGCAAGTGTAGGTGATCTAGTGCAATGTGTGACTGCTGTGATACTCGAGCGGCACAGTTCAATACTCCATTAGACAGACTCGTCCCGGTGATAACCCCACCCAGCATAGATTTACGACGAACTCAAACGGGTAGTGAGGAGGCAATTTGTTACGTGCATACTTACACCAAGGTGTTGTACTAATCAATTAACATTGGATTAGGACTAGAGTGCTCGTAGCTGTAAAACTCTACTGCTCGACGCTGAATCGCAACAATGCAGAGCTTGTGCATTATTCTCGCGTCCAAACCGATATAGTGAGTTTGTAAATGTGGACTATTGGCTATTGTCTTGTTACGTACGTTTAATAACTACGAATTTGATTATAATTCTTTAAAAAACTTATCTATTTGTTACAAACACGGAAGCTGAGCTTTTCGTTTAAGTCCATTACGATTACTTTTCACTTCATTATCAAGCTCTGATAGTTTGACTGAAATGCGACGTAGCTCCTACTGTTTTTACTCTTTACTAAAACTTTAATTTTTTTATATAGATTAAATCAAATCAGCTATATCTTATTCCTATAATGTGTTTGTGCCAATCAAGCAGATACCATTGGTAGGATCTTCATGCACAACTAACATACGCTGTGGCGCGATACATGTGGACAAAGTAGCATGACCAAGAAAGGCTAATTCATGAACTGCCGATTTGCCGTCATGTAAATTGACCGAGGGTGCATGAAATTATTGTAACGGTTATTACTATGTCAATTTGTACTTTTGTTACGACTACTCGTATTATTACTTGCCTTAATGTTGCATGAAACATTTTTGTATTTGTGATTTTACTCTTGCATTTGCATTCACTTACCTAGAGCTATCTACATTACCTTTGTCAATGTGCACCTTTTTAGCTAGTAGCATTTTCAGTTTTGACTTATTACCCTTGTGCAAACTATTTGTGGCATTATGTACTTATTACGCATCAGAGTGTACATTTTTGACTTACTCATTTTTTTAGTGGTGTACGACATATGGCCAATCAATTGTAAATTGTTTGTGCAAGACATACACTTTACATTTGAATTACTTTGTTAAGTATTATGCAATCTGTTATGCATTATCCGCATCACACAATGGCCATGAAAGCAACGCCACACGCTCATTGATTGACTAAGATGTAAATCTCTTTAATGCTCCACTTATTAGTCTAAATTTATTTATAATATCCGTTATAGTACGCTGACTTAATGTGAACGAATGCGACTGATATCTTTTGCGTGCTTCGTGCTGCTCTTACGGCAACTTTCTCTTGTTGCCATTGTTATAATTTTTTGCAAAACGAGGATTATATTCGGTTTGTCTGCCTTCTTTTTCCTCCTGTTTGACATTACTATTATTACTACTACGATCATCATCATCAACATCAATTTTGCTGACGTCAACGCTATCATTGTAATTTGAACTATTAATATTCTGTGCACTATTCGCGTTGCTAGATCGTACACTTCGTGCATTACTCTAATAGAAATCATTTTTCGTACAATGACCAACATTAATGGGCGATGTCGATTCAAGTAGTAGAGGTAATTGCGTCTGATACATTAATTTCATAACACCTAGGTTTGCTGCATCTACACGGCCCACACATAAACTCATCACTCCACCAGTACCAATGTCAATGGCCGCTCTTATTGGGAAAGGATTTACATGCATATTCTGAAAAATGCCGTCATGCTCTTGCTCATCTTTTGATACAGAATATTGTTTGCTAGCGGTTTGCATCGTCGTACGGCTGAAATTACACTTTGCTTACCAAACACAACTTGCGGTGGGTTGACCTGTCAACAAGACTATTTTATAAGAAAGGCGTCGTAACGCGCAACACTTTGTTTTGCTCAGATAACGTAATTAGACACTCATTACTGTGAATCAACCTTAAAAAACCGCTATAAACTAAATAATATAAAACAAATGAATACAAAAAAGTTATGTAATTCACTGGATGTATTTAACAAAACATAATTAATTTTTTTTGATTAATCATGAGTTTCAAATAGCAATATACATTAACAGTTACATTCTTTTAATCACTACTAAAAATATATATCATGATATTAAACGGCAAATATACATGAATAACTCATCAGGAATTACATGGAAATTTTACATGAAATATATTAATAAGTGTGTAAAGTTTATATTACACTATAACTCCATATTTACATTTTTCAAAAATGCATTGTCAAATAATATACATAATAATTGCATTGTGTACAATATAAAAATGAATAGATGTATAGTGTTGTAGCACTAATTTGTATTTTGTCAAAACAATAAATAAAAGTATTATTAATTGAATAAAAAAAAACAATTAATGAATAAGATAATGTTTGCCTTTTCATTCTGTGTGTGTGTATATCGTCATGAACGTATGTGGGCAATTAGCAACACAATAAAACAACAGTAACAATAAAAGAATAAACCACTTTAATATGCACATTTTCAATTACGTGCTTTCTTGCATTTTTTATCTGTTTGAAATTTGTGTGAAATGAAATGACATAATGTAATCAACGTATTTTTACCGGCATTTTGCAGCCACAACACGCAGGTTTGACAGCCTAAAATTATTATTGTTGTCTTTTTTCTCTGTGTGTGTGCGTGTGAGTTTGTGTGAAAATAGCTAGAGTACAAATAAATTTAAGAAAATGTGTAAATAAGTAAATAAACAATCAGTAACAATAATAATAATTATTATTATAATACTATATATATTGACATTACGAAGTGATCATTTCAAAAAATGTAATTACGTTAAAACAAATGAGACAGTTGTGCCAAAGTTTTACCTTGTCAACGCAAAACCACCTCCAACAAACACCCGCTGCGGTTTACGCTATGTTAATCGAGTTGATGACTGTAATGGAAAATTAGGTGCAGAAATGTTAGTTGAAAGCATCTTTAACATCTTATCCTCATTACGAGCGATTTGATGGAAAGTAGGTCTACTTCTTATGATGCTATTGCTGTTGGTATTTCTGTTAATGAAGTGCTAATGGTTACTACCGCTTGCGCGCTTGTACTCAGAAAGTTGTGCAAGCGCACTCACCTGATGGCCGCTTGCGTCTTTCCCTTCTGCCAACTACTCCTGTCTTAACGAGTACTATTTACTATTATTATTATTATCACTACTTGTAGTACGATGATTTCTGCCATTGGTGTTATTGCCTGATTTGTGAAGTTGTGGTAGCAGTCGTGGATGTGATTAGCGTGAGTGTTATTGATAGTACTGCTATTGTCTTTATGATTGCGTCTGTTTACGTGGTGAGTGCTAAAAGTGTAATTGCCGTCATGCAGATTGTGATCATGGTGAATGCGATGAACTGCACACGGGCAATGATGATGATGATGATGATGTGAGCTGCTTTTGTTTGCCTCGTTAAAAGTCAGTGTTATATTATGGAGTGGATTACGATAGTAATAATGGTGGAAAATAAGCAGGAGATGATGATGATGAAGGTAAAGGTGATACCGAAGTTAATAACTGTTGAATGACAGCAGGAGCCATACTTCACGTTTGCCACATCGCCGTCCTTTGACGCATCAAAGTTTCATACTTAAACTTTGCTTCAAAGTATTTTTTCTTCACCACACTTAACTGCACGTTGAGAAATTGTACTTCATCGTCTAGCACCTGTGCCTCAACTTAGGCACTCGTCAAGTCTTTTTACATGTGGTCTATTTGTGATCGTCGTTTAATTATGTTTTCATGAAACAAGGCGAGCTGCTCAACTGCTTCTGGTCCAGGTAGTCTGGCAAGTTCTTTTCGTAAGGCCTCATACTGCTACTATGCCTATTTCATTTTCAGCTTTCTCTTATGACACTCGTCGTCGGCGGAGATGAGACGATGCTGCAGCAATTGCACTTTTACAAGGTTATCATATAGCTATGGTGCGTTTCCTTGTAACTGACGTCATCGATGAATGTTTACTTTACCTTGCAAACTTTCACTAAGTGCTTTTACTTTGCTTCGTACCTCGTGTAATGCCCTATCGCCTTGTACCTGTTTACGGTTCAACCGTGACACATACGCCGCCCGAAGCAGAGACAACTTACACTGTAATCGATAATCAATTACTTCTTTGCGAATGTTTTGCAAATGAGTCATGACGGTCGTGTAGGCGGACGCACCAGCGCTCAGACTCTTGTCATGCAATTCGGTTTTGTCGATAAGCAAGGTTAGTTCATCCGTCTTGCGCATTAGTTGACTTGCCAGAACGTTTCGTTCTTCAATTAATCCGTGTAATCGAATCGAGTGTTGAATTTTTTCCGCATCACACTTCGCAACAACACGCTGAAGTTGATGTACTTATTATGCAAGCATTTTATTTTGCGTTTCCAGCTCACCTACATCGTTGACGAGATGTTCCGCTCGCTTCTCACTCTGCATGGCATCCTTCTCAAGTTGTACATTGACATGGTACAGTTGGCACAGACGAGTTTACTGCTCAACAATGTCGTCTTTTACTTGATTTAACTCATTCGTTCGCACATTGTGTTTGCTTTGTAGCATAGACAAATCCATTAGTGTTTACTTGAACTGCTTCTACGTCCGCGCTCGGTCGTTTTTCACCTTATCTAGTAACTCTTGCTGTGTTTTAAATTTTTACTCCTCTCGACCTAATGTGCTCATGAGTTGATCAATCACCTCGCGTTTGCTTCGAATTTGATCAAGTAACTTGTGATATGTTAGCACAATACTTTATATTTTGTTATTCTACGTTTGCTGAATTTGTTTTAGTGCAAAAACCGTTTTACGCAGCTGTTCATTGTCCTTTAGTAGCGGCTATAGTGTTTGCTGCAGTCTACGTCGTTTGTTCATTTCAAAAATACGTCTGCCTTCTGCTTCTGTTCTTGATGTCTATGCAATTGCATTGCTGCTAAGCGTTGCCGTCTTGGCACCCATCGCACGTTGAATCTCTGACTCAACTGCTTGAGTTGCCTTTTATTATTGAGCGATACTTGTCAGAATGTTGTCAATCTACACCGTTAACGCGTTATTATCTGCTATTAGCTTGTCGCGAACAGACACTTGTGTCTGCATTTATGTCTGCTGATTTTTGGTTTCATGAATTACCTTTTTACACTCGCGGCTTACTTTAGATAACGATTTTTTCTTAGACATGATATTTGCCTCTCGTTTAGGACCTTCGTTTCTCAATGATGTATTTTGCTACTCAACAGATGCGAGTCGATCTGCCTACATGTTAAAAAGTCGTTGCTTTTCACTAAGCTACTCCATTGTTTGCTACAAATGATCCTTGTAGGCAGTTGCCTCATTTTTTAACCGTTTCTGATCATTAACGAGTAAATCAATCTGACCTTTTCGTTGCGCTAAATCTTTCAAATAACTCTACAAGGTACTTCGGTGATCTTTGACGGCCTACTAAATATTGTTTCGTTGCTTGATTTCGTTTTACATTTACAGTATTACCTATCGATACTCATTAAGCTTTGCATCTAATAAAGTCCGAATCTACATTGTCGTATTTTGTGCCTTTTCAAGTTTTGACTTTCGTAAACGATGTTCATTTGACAAGGCTGAGAGTTTTACTTTCAACAACGCATTTTCATCTTAACGTGCCTTTTTGGTGGCGAGTATTTATCGCAAATATGCCTCTTGACCAAACGAGAGGTGAGCGTTTTTTTCTACTAACGTGTCTAATTATGCAACTTGACGTTTAAGCACTAACACCATTTCTCTACTTTCTTGTTAACGAGCATGAGCAGTGTCAGCCATAGCCCAGGCTTGTTCAATTTCTTTGCGCAGTTTTGCAACAGTAGATTCATCTTACAGCGATAGTTGCACGGCGGTTTACATTTTTGCACGATGGCTGTACAACTCTTGTTGTAACTCTTGTGTTTTTTGCAGCAATTTTCTTTACCCATCATAGCTTTTGCGAAGAAGACGATGTAGCTTTTCATACTCATTCTTGAACGTTTACAGTTGCGGTTCACTTGCTAGTAGCCGCATAACCTCTACAAAAGACTGTTCGATACTCTACATCGCTACAACTGACATACTTGTAGGCTTGCTAATGTCTTGCACTTTATGAGTAGTGCCTTTCTCGTCATCTTTACTGCCGTTAGTGTTGTTGTCGTTGTTCTTGGTACACTCATTCTGTACGACTGTTTTGTGTTATTAAGTTTGCAGATTCTGGCGCTAACCTGCAAACAATTAAGAATGCTGCTCTTTCCGTTTTCTCATAATTTAGTTTGTAGTTATATGTTTCACAAATTTATAAAATACTTTTTGCTTATAGTAAAATATGTTTTTTTTTTAAATAAAATATTTTTGCAAGAGATGAATTAGTATATATGAATAAAAGTGTAGTCAACAATCAAATTTGTATTAAAAA
The DNA here is from genome assembly GCA_028554745.1 of Blastocrithidia nonstop. Lineage (NCBI taxonomy): Eukaryota > Euglenozoa > Kinetoplastea > Trypanosomatida > Trypanosomatidae > Blastocrithidia > Blastocrithidia nonstop. The sequence continues at coordinate 307,482 of JAQOTN010000045.1, forward strand.
AGTGCATTTATTGTGTTGTAAGAGCGTGAAATTTGAATTTATGGAAAAAAAAAGACAAGAGTACAAAAATTGATTGTATATCTTATAGATTATAAAACAGAATATTTTTTTTTAACATAATTATGTGTATTATATACATATACACAAGAATCTGGGCCATCTTCAGAGCATACCTTACTTTTATTTTGCTTGCAAAAGAAATTTAAAAAATTGAATGAAACAAATCTCGTTATTATTCTTCAATGTTGTTACAAAAAATGTACCCACTAATATATTTTTCTATTTTGAAGTCAAAGTTGCAAGATAGCAACTTTCATGTATTAGATGAAAGCAAAAAATAGACAATATAATATATTATTACATGTACACCAGCTCATACAAGCATGTTAATCTAATCCGTTTGACTGCCATCATTTAGTGAACAAAGGGTGTAATCGACTTTAACTAACACAAATATTGTCAATTTTGAGTCTATTTATAATCAAGTTTCATATAAAAAATTATATATATATATATATGTGATTGTCTAGGTTATAGAGAATAAAAACTACAAAATAGTTTTCTTAAAAATAAATATTGATGTAAGTATATATAGAATGAGGTTTTTTTTGTTCAGTGTTAACGCTATATTCTTCAGCATGATCATGAAGAAGAAACTGTGTTTTTATATATATAAACTTATTTATGGAAATATATATATATGAATGGATATATATGTGACCATTTGTCACCAAAAAATATGCTGTAAAGCAAATTTATTTTTTTTCCAAAGAGAATATTTGCGTATAGATTATTGTAAAAAGTGAAGGAATAGTCAATAAATGATAAGCGTATAGACGTATAAATAAATACATTAATGAAAGATGCTTATTATATTTAATAATTACAAAATAGCAATTCAAAAATTTAGTGTTTGTTATTTTTTAACAAACATGATTCACTTAATCTATACAGAAAAATTAAGGTAATATATTTATCGAGTAAAAAACAGACATGAACAATTATTTTTATTTTTTTAAATTGATAGCTGAACAATAGTAGTGTTAACGTATAGATCTATCATAATTTAAATATAAACATTTTTATATGACCGTTAAAAGCAAGAAAACGGTATGTAATACTTATATATATATATATGTTTTGATAACAATTATGAATAATTTTTACTATTTCGTGAAATTGTTAAACAAGTATAAATTCGATAATAAAGTTTATATAAATATTATATTGATAGAATGTGAGGAAATAAAAAAACAAAAATATATCTGTAAGGAAATAAGACAGTAATCGTCAATAACTAATACAAATTCAATATACAAATACATAAATTTATATTGTTTGTCTTTTTGCTCATAATTACAGCTTTAATGAAATTAATTATTTATTAAAGTAAATATAAATATCGTTTTATACACTCAAATAATTTACTTAGTTTTGCAAGTCGTACCAAATACAATATCTCATAACTTGTTTGATATTCCATATCCAGTGTTATCATCAACGTAGTGGTGTGCGCGGTGATACTTTTTCAGATCTTTAAAGTAAAAGTCAGTCGGGTTGACGTGATGAATGTGATAATGTATCATATCATAACATATATAGCCAAACGTAATACCACTTATGATAATATCTAAACAACTACCAGTGAAAAATAAGCCATAAAAGTTATATACAATAATTGCCATAATGACGAACAGTATTGGAGGAAAAACCAATCGATCAGGGTCCATTGGAATAATGTGATGAATACCATGTAAAACCATATGTAGCAATTTGCTTAAAGGAGTATCCATAACATAATCAGGAAAAAATTTCTCAAAGTGGAAGACAAAACGATGGAGCACATATTACATAAATGTTCACAACAAAACACCAAACAGGAAAAAACTTGTTGGATATATAATGTTGAACTTACTAATTGTTTGTGCGTGCATCAATTGAGCCTACGCTATTTCACTAGAAGTCATGTTGTTTTGAGTAGCACGTAGCATCTCTGTGCGCACTGCAGCAGGATAGTTTGTAAACACCAAGTTGTTATTAGGATAATACAAGTAAGCGTCCCAGCTACTACTACACTATTCATGTCCTTGTGCATTGTCGCGAAAAACACCTCTGACGGCTCAGAACATCGACAAAGGAAATCACAATAGTGGTACAACTCAATACTTAGTCTTCGAAAATGGTTCAAGAAATGAGTAATCAAATAATTTGCATTACGGCAGATAGATAGGTGTTGAAATTAAATGAATATATTGTGCTAAAGAGAGATGCATTGCTTGTCAAATGAGACCTTTTGTTCGATCAATGACAAAATCGTTGTATACAATTAATTTGTTTTTGAGCGAAGGATAAGCCGTTTGTTATTCTAAATAATAATTTGTGCCGTCATCACACATTTGCGTAACATCGACACAATTTTCTATATATCCTACTTTTTACTGAAGTAACATATTTAACGCATAACGAGAATGTGCATGGGCGTTGTACTTATCATGAAACGTTTATGAGATGTCTTTTCCATTGTAAGCGTACATCATTTCGGCCCCACCAGGGTGGACTTTTGCAAAGGCAGAAAAATCATAAACATTATTTTTATATAAAAAATAACATGGTTTGTCTGTCTTTTCTCGTTGAAGTGTAGGTAGTAGTGACCACTCATACAATTTTCGTTAAACAAATTGCTGAAGGTCAGACGATTTACTAAATACTAATTACCGTGATAATAAATCTGTCGTCTATGACAATTATTGTTTATACAAATTTAAATTTGTGCAATTATTGTAGCATTTGTCAACCTACAATACGTCGTTAACACTATTAGCATTGAGAATTTTTCACTTTGTATTTGCATCAGAATCTACGCTGTGCATTTATTGCTCACTTTGCCGCTAATTGATTTACTTATCCTTGCCGTTACTTGACAAATTCATCATTCCTAGATCAATTTATAAAACAAAAAACAATAATCAATTAATATTTTTTTTATTTACTAGAAAGTAAGAAGTTTGCTTCTGAGCAAGTATTTTATTTTAAAACTAAATTTATAGACGAAGGGGTTTGTGAAAAGCACCTCTCGATAAGATAAATACTCTCTTGTGAACAATATAAAACTTTTGAGTTTCAAATTAAAAAAATTGTAATATACTTCTAAGAGCACTTATATTTATTACTTTAGTGTGAATAAGATAACAATTAAAACGAAAAAAAAAATACTAAAATTAAATTGAAACTTTGCAAATAATACTAGTGTAAGAGTATAGATTGAACGTTAAGAAATAATACTTGCTTATTTTTTTAGGCAATATGACTAAGTGAAAATAAATGTAAAAGTAAAATGATATTTAACACACGGAAAAAAAAATTGCGTTAAATGGTGTTGACTTAAAAATGTTAAATTTACATTTTCTCATTAAAATCATTATTTCAAAATAAGAAATTGTTAACACCAAAAATTTCATCTACTTACCTATGCAAATATATATAACATAAAGTAAAAACTATTCACTAATGTGGTATATATATATATTTTTGCAAAATATTTTGAAACAGTTTCAAACACGAAAAAAGTCAGAGGTCAACAAAGCAAATACTTAAATAAAATAGTTTTTTTAAAAAAGTCCCATTAAAAAAAAGTTCACAGCCAAAATTATGTGTGTATTCATAAAGAGTATCATTAATTTTATTCGATAGTTTTCATACAAAAAAAATTAACAAAATACTGAGCTCGATTGTTTCACATATTACTTTTAAAAATAATTGTAATAATTTTAAGTGTTGTACACGATAACAGATTTGCACAAGTGTGCGTGATATGTGTACATTTTTACAATAATTTTAATAGGTATGCTATTTTATCAAGACATTATATAAATTAGTATTGACTTCATCGTTAATGCTTATCAAATAATATTACTTTTTTAAATAGATTAGCTTTTTGTTTGCAGTATGTTTATAGCTCGCTCTAATCTATGGCATGCCTGTAAACTTCTCTAATGCAAAGACCGATCAAAATGTTGAACACGAAATTTTGTCTTGTCGTTGAGACGCCTTTATAACTATCTCAACATCATTAAGGTAGATGATGTGGACGAGTA